>ML111898.1:0-60081 GCA_003697995.1 Taxidea taxus jeffersonii
ATGTATGTATGTATGTATGTATGTATGTATGTAACTCTATCCCCAACATGGGTCTCAAACTCACAACCCCAAGACCAAGCCAGCCAGGTGCCCCTAGGTCTCTTTTGCCATTGGAATAATTATGCCTTGTGCACAGAAAAGGCTCAATAAATATTTATTGTGTGAATAAATAAATAAATGCTCCCATGTTTAGGTGGTTCACTTTCAACTTTCATGTATACAGTTTTCAACCCATTTCTGGTTCTTGACTCTTTTTCTCTGGGACTATTGTTCTGCTCCACCTGTTTTAACCTCTAGATTCTTTTTTACTGTGGGGCTGCCCATTCCAAGTGATCTCACCAGATGCCTCGCCCTTGATCTATAAAATGTTGTAGGTCTGCCCCGATTTCTCAGTCCACATACTTTCTATACTTAGATGTCATTGTGTTCCTGCCTTTAATCACAGTCCTGAGGCTGTCTGAGACTTTAGATTAGGTCTAACATGGCAGAAAGACTTAAGAATCATCTAGGGGTGCCCGGGTGGCTCAGTCGGTTAAGCATTTGATTCTTGATTTTGGCTCAGGTCATGATCTGAGAGTGGTGAGAACAAACTCCTCATCTGGCTCCATGCTGAGTGTGGAGCCTCCTTAAGATTCTCTTGAAGAGAGAGAGCCTCTCTTAAGATTCCCCCCACTGCTCACATGCAAGTGCTCTCTCTCTCTCTCTCTCAAAAAAAAAAAAAAGGAATCATCTAGATGGGCCAGGATATGGGCCAGGATATGCTTCAGAATCAAATTTTTTGGAGTTATTGTTTCTCTTTTGTTTTTCACTTGTTGACTTGTTTTGCTTAGATGTGGCAATTCATTCTTCTGTATCTGCTAGGACTTCATGGATTTTGAGCCATCACCTAGTCAACCATAACTTCAGTCCTGGCTCTCTTTTGGCCGTAGCCTACAGGATGGTACTTGGGTTTCACTAACTCCCCAGAATTCCTTAGTAGAGGCACACCATGCCTTCCTCTTACTTACCTTGGTTCTTTGCCAAGTCTGTGATCCACTGTGACCCGCAGCACTTGCTGCACTTGACTGACGACCCCAAAATCCATTTACCACCATCACACCTAACTTGTCAAAAGCCAGTGTTGGGGCACCTGGGTGGCTCAGTTGGTTGGGTGTCCAACTCTTGATTTCAGCTCAGGTCATGATCGCGGGGTCATGAGATTGAGCCCTGCCTGGGACTCTGCACTGGGTGTGGAGCCTGCTTGAGATTTTCTCTCTCCCTCTCCCTTCCCCTCCCCTACCACTCAAATGCACACATGCATTCTCTCTTTAAACCTCCCCCCACAAACAGGGGCACCTGGGTGGCTCAGTTGTTGAGCATCTGCCTTGGCTCGGTTTATGATCCCAGGGTCCTGGGATTGAGCCCCGCATCGGGCTCCCTGCTCAGTGGGAAGCCTGCTTCTCCCTCTCCCACTCCCCCTGCTTGTGTTCCCTCTCTCACTGTGTCTCTCTCTGTCAAATAAGTAAATAAAATATTTTTTTAAAAAAGGTATTAAGGGATGCCTGGGTGGCTCAGTGGGTTAAGCCACTGCTTTCGGCTCGGGTCATGATCCCAGGGTCCTGGGATGGAGTCCCACATCGGGCTCTCTGCTCGGCAGGGAGCCTGCTTCTCCCCTCCCCTCTCTGTCTGCCTCTCTGCCTACTTGTGTGATCTCTGTCTGTCAAAAAAATAAATAAAGTCTTTAAAAAAAAAAGGTATTAAAAGGGGTGCCTGGGTGGCTTAGTTGGTTGGGCATCTGCCTTCGGCTCGGGTCATGATCCCAGGATCCTGGGATCAAGCCCCATGTTGGGCTCAGTGGGGAGTCTGCTTCTCCTTCTCATCCTCCCTCTGTGTTCTCTCAAATAAATAAATAAATAAATAAAATCTTTTTTAAAAAAAGGTACTAAAAAAAGCTACAGTTGAAAAAGCATTCAAGATAAAATAGTACCAATTTCTCATCTTATAGATGAAGAAACAGACCTAGAGAAGTCATATAGATTTGCCTAACATCGTTTACTCCACTTCTTCTTATAGAAGAATGACTAGGTTTATGGGCAACTCTACAATACAAAATGCAAGGTTGTTTTTTTAGTATAAGTACCTATTATTTAAATGTTACTGGGTACTAATGAAGGAAACAATCAAATGAAACTACAAGGTAACTTATGGAATGGGAGAAGGAATTTGCAAATGACATATATGATAAAGTCTTAGTATTCAACTTATGTAAAGAACTTATACAACTTAACACCCCCAAAATAAATAATCCAATTAAAAAATGGACAGAAGACATGAACAGACATTTTTCTAAAGAAGACATCCAGATGGCCAACAGACACATGAAAAGATGCTCATCATCACTTATCATCCCAGAAATGCAAATGAAAGCTGCAATGAGATATGACCTAGCACCCATCAGAATGGCTAAAATAAAAAACTCAAGAAACAACAAGAGTTGGGCAGGATGTGGAGACCAAGGAACACTAGTGCACCGTTGGTAGGAATGCAAATTGATGCAGCCACTATGGAAAACAGTATGGAGGGTCCTCAAAAGTTAAAAACAGAACTACCTTATGATCTAGCAGATGCACTACTGAGTATTTACACAAAGAATACAAGAACACGAACTCAAAGGGATACATGCACCTCTATGTCTACGGCAGCATTATATGGTAGTCAAGTGTGGAAGCAGCCCAAGGGCTCCTCATTGATGAACGGATAAAGAATGTATGTGTGTGTGCATGTACACACGACGGAATACTAGTCATAAAAAGGAATGAAATCTTGCTGTTTGTAACAACACGGAGGGAACTAGAGGGTATCACGCTAAGTGAAAGAAGTCAGAGAAAGACAAATACCCTACGATTTCACTCATATGTGGAATTTAAGAAAAAAAACAAGCAAAGGGAAAAAAATAAGAGAGAGAGAGAGAAACCAAGAAACATACTCTTAACTATGGAGAACACACTGACGGTTACGCAGGGGTGGTGGGTGGGGGGGATGCATGAGACAGGTGTTGGGTATTAAGGAGAGCACTTGTCCTGATGAGCACAGGATGATGTAGGGAAGTGCCGAATTACTGTATTGTACACCTGAGACTAATTTACAGTCTATCTTAACTAACTGGAATTAAAATAAAAACTTAAAAAAAAACCCAAGGGGCGCCTGGGTGGCTCAGTGGGTTTAGCCTCTGCCTTCAGCTCGGGTCATGATCTCAGGGTCCTGGGATCGAGTCCCGCATCGGGCTCTCTGCTCAGCGGGGAGCCTGCTTCCCCCTCTCTCTCTGTCTGCCTCTCTACTTGTGATCTTTCTCTGTCAAATAAATAAATAAAATCTTTAAAAAAAAAAAACAACCCCAAAACAAAATAAATAGATGTTACTAGGTGCTGCCTGGTTAAGCAAACTTATAAACTACTTGGATAAGTAAATGAATTTTTTGCTTTGTTTTGTTTTGTTTACTTATTTAAACTTGTTACTTTTACTTGTTTCAGATTGCACTGTGTGCTTACTTGAGAAGGATAATGGCTTATATTTGTAAGCATCTTCCTTAATGAGGCACTACTCTGAGCACTTGAGATCTCATAATAACCCCATGAAGTAGACCCTTTATCATTCCCATTTTGCAGATGAAGACACTGAGGCATGATGACACTGAGTAGTCTGCCTAGGATCACACCACTCAGCGTCATAGCCAAGCAATCCGCTGCCAGAGCCTGGGTCTGCATCATGGCTACCCGGCCCATGCCAATGGCTCTTCTTCCCTCTCTTCCGATGATAACTTTCCTCTGCCTTCACTGGGACAAGCTTCTGATGCACCTAGATGCTCTCAGGGGTCATCTGTCTCCTGCCCACCCTATCACACTGCTTTGACTTGTCCGTGAGTCTGTCTCGTCCTGCGAGGGCAGGGTCATGGCTTGTTCATGGTATTCCCAGAAGACAGCACAGTGCCTGGCACACAGTGGATATGGTAAATGTGCGCTAGCCCTGTTTAACCCATAGTAACTGAAGGCATCTGAAAGATAAGCAGTGTCTCTGGGCAGAAACTCGATGCCATAGATCTACTGATTTTTTTACCTTAATAATGGGTAATGGATTATTTTCACTGGCTCCTGACGGGCTCCAACAATCAGAAAATATTCATATATAGAGGTACCCTGGGCAGGTCCTCAGCAGCACTACAGAATCAGTGGCGTCGAGTCTTTGGTTTTGAAACCTTGAGAGCTTCCCCCCTCTGCTTTCGGGGGCCGTCCCGCTAACCCTCACCCCACACGCCCTTTTTACGTTTCAGTCGGTATCAAAATGCCTGCTTGTCCTCAAGGCTGGCAAAGAGGACAGATGAGTTCAATGCCAAGGATGAAAGAGCATTCGGGCCTCTAGTCAGTCACGTGTCCTGGACGGCGCTGGGAGTTCTGAATGCTTTTTCTCTTTCTCAGTTTGGCAAAATAAGGTGACAGAGAGATAATGACTAGATCACAGTAGCTACTCGTTATGCAGCCAGACACATGGTAGTCGTTTCACATGCCTTATTGTGTTTGCAGTCTCGACGGCGTGTATTTGAGATCGCTTTGTCTCCTGTTTCTCACAAGTTAGGAAACAGAGGCTGACACCATGAGTCTACAGATCGGCATCTCCTGCGTGGCAAAGGACACCAACTCTTAACCGTCTGACTCAGGGCTTGTCTCTCTACCCCTGCTGTAAACTCTCCCGCACCGTGACACTATGTGAGCTGGGAGGCACGGCTAACCCGTTAATCCAAATGATTAAAATCCTAATGCAGGGTTTAGTAACTGAGGGGAAGAGCGAGGAAATGTTTCTGGACATAAGGGGCGTCTGGCAGCTACAATCCCCTCACCTGATCTCTTATTTGGATTCGGCGAGTGTGGAGGTAAGAAAATCGGAAGGGACAGGTTAGAGAGAGTCCCTCAGGCCTTCTGTAGGCTCCCAACGCTCCACTGGCTAAACCAGTTATCCCTTTTCAGCTTTTACCAGGAAAAGGCCAGAAGTTTGTCAAGGATCATTCATCATTCTGCTGGCGAAACAAACCTCCCACCACTCCCTGGAGATTAAGTCCATTACAGAAGGGAATAGATGTGAGTTCTTCTGAGCTTTCGGAGAGCTTCATGGGGAGTTAAAAAAAAGGCTTCCATTAAATGTAAGAAATATTGAAGGAAAATTCCCTGGATAATCATTGTTAGAGGGATTCTACCAAAGTTAAAAAAAATCTCTCAGTATTTGAACATTTCTGTTCTTGGAGCTAATAACATTAAACGCGTTTGTAATATAACGGTTGGTATTTTCTTTGTAAGTTAGCAGTGGTGCCCGCGTTTGCTTAATCGAAGAAGTTGGTTTACAACTAGGCGTGCCGTGTCTGCATCCAGTTTACAACGACCCAGGCTGGTGGCACTAGGGCCACAGCGTTTGGTCGTAAGTGCCAAAGAGCAGCCACGATGTCCACTTAAGACTGATTCAGGGAGCGGTCTCAGGCAAGCCACTCAATTTTCTACCGGTCTCATCAGTTCCTTCCACGATAGAATAAAGGCTGGACAAGATGACTTCTAAGAATTTCTTAGAACTTCTTTCTTCGCTGGGAGAGTCTCATACTAATGGTGATATTTATTTGTTAATTTATTCATCCCTTAAGCATTTATTAATTATTAATTCCTTCAAGCATTTATTTATTAAGAGCGCCCACTAGGCACCCGGCAATCTCCTCCCTGCTAGGAACAGATAAAAGGAGGAAGAGACACACAGTCTCTTCCCTCAAGGAAGAACTGGGGAATTGGGCGTGTCTCAAAGCACGGTTGACTCTGGGTACACACAGTAAGGGCACCCAACCAAAAACAGATCTCCTGAATTTTAAATTTAATATTCCCATATTACACAATCCTTTGGTTCAAAGCACCATCTCTCGGTGTGTATTCTTTGGAGAACTCATTTATTCATTTGACAGGTGTTTACAGAGGGCCTACTCTGCACGGGGCTAAGTGCCACCTTCAGAAAAGTTTCCACCGTCAAGTAAGTTTGGGAAATATTGGATCAAACAAAGTGGAGGCCTCTTGTGCTCACTAACATGGAATCTGACCCATGCTCTGCAGAATTCCTAGTCACGGGGACCTTATTTGGGGGGAAGAGCTCATAGGCCACATGTTGTGCAGTTCACACTTTGATGAAATACTGAAGGTCCCTCCGTCTCCCCAGCCAGGGTAGAAAAGCACGTTGGTCGGTGGGGGGGTGGGGCTCATAACATGGAAGGCTCTCCAAGCATGTACCACTCAACATCTCAGCTAGACCTAGACTATTCTAGACTATTCAAAATATTCAAAATACTCTTCCCAGAAAGTCGACTTAGGGTCATCTCTTTCTTGAGATGGCTCTCATCTCAGGATAGAAGTAGAGGATCAGAGGAACTACATATCCGAGGTCTTGGGCAGAAAAGCAGCTGGAGCTCACGGTAACGAGCTGCGCCACGTGATGATTAGCAATAGGACTGTTACTTCTGCGGGTGACGTCTCTGTTCTCAGTCTGCTGCAAGAGAATGGGCCAAAATATACTAATTGGATGAAATGGAAATTACAGGAATTTGGAAATGGAGCCGATGAAAACACAACCAGCACCAATCAAAAGCTAATTATTCTCAACTGGCAAGATGGCCCCCTGGGGGTGTGAGTGACAGAGACAGGTGAGCGGAGGAGGAGCCGAGGCCAGGCCTGGAGGCCACTGGCTGAGGGTGGACGCTTCCAGGAGATTCTTTTCTGCGAGTGTTTCCGATTAGTCAAGACATGCTTCTGGGTTTGTATTGTCTTGTTTACCGGAGGAGGGGCTGGCTGGGGGGCTGGCGTTCTGGGCCCCCGTGCTGCTGGCGGTTAAGAGGATGACAATTTACATCTGTACGGGGCTCCCCGGAGGGCTCAGAGCTCTGGGAGGAGGGTTGTTTGCTTCCTCCCTTCCTAACTACGTTTTCACGTTAGATGATCAGATGAAGACGAAGGAAAAAGAAACTTACGGAAGGGCCTTGACCATACGACTGTGGAAGGGAGGAGGGGCTGCCTGGTTGGGACCTCTCGGTGGTTGTGTGTGGGAAGGACACGAGGGCCAACCGTTTCCCACCATCTCCTCCCCACGGGCTCCGCCCCAGTTCTGCACCCAACGGCCTCACTGGTGGCCTCACTGTGGGCTCCAATCGGATCACCCCATTTCTTAAGCTGTAGGGATAGCTCTCTCAAAAGCTCTTCCCAGGACTTGCCTTGAGGCCATCCATTCCTGAGATGGCCTCCATTTTCAGGGATTTAATTTTGGTAATTAAAAAAATTTTTTTTGAACATTTTAAATTTATTTTTTTAAGCACTCTCTACACCCAACATGGGGCTTGAACCAACAACCCCCAGATCAAGAGGCGCACGCTCCACCGACTGAGCCGGGGTCTAGGATATAATATAGGAAACACTGAGTTCCAGCTGAAGTCAGGGTGACTTACAGTAGAGCCTGACCCCACATGAACTCCTGGGAACAGTGAGGTGAGGATTTCGGAGTGACTCCACACTTACTCTCAGGTTATCCTAATTCGAGATACGTCTAGAATGCTCTTCAGGGTCTGGGATTTCTAGCAACACTTTCACAGAATGGAACTACTCTAATGAAACTTTTCTGAATATTTCTGCAAATAAATTACTTGGGTTGTTATTTCTGGCCATTTTCTTTTCCAGGCAAAAACTGAAATCACTGAATTTCAACAATGGTAGGAAGGGAGCTCTTTGGAATAATGGGGGAAAACCCTGACTTAGGGAGACCAGAGTTGGGTCAATGTGGCCAGGCACAAATGACTAAAGGAAAACCATGCTCCCATCTTCCCTTGGGGACCCCGCTACTTGAGTAGTAGGTGGTCTGGTAGTCTCATGAAAGGAAAAGGGGGACACAGATAGGGCTGATACAGCTTCTGATCACTCAGTTTAAGAGTACTGGTGCGGAGTACTGGTGCGGAGACTGAATTTAGGGGAAAATAAATCTTAAACTATGAGGAGGCACCGTGTTCCTCTAATCTAGGGCTCCTCCAGGGAGAGTCATCTCTACTCCGGTTCCATCTGTGTGTGAATGCATCTACTGAGGGGGTCACTGCCTCCCGGGAAGCCCATGTTGGTGGCTAAAACGTTCCTTCTTAGTAGGCCTACTCTTATATCCCGGTAACTTTTCCCCTTTGGAGTAACAGGAGTACAGTTAGCTGAGAACACTGCGTGGGTCCACTTACCTATGTGCAGATTGTTTTCTTGGGTAAATGCAGTACAGTACTTTAACTGCATTTTCTCTTCCTTAGGATTTTCTCAGGAACATTCTTTCCTCCAGCTTACTTTATCGTCAGGATACAGTAACACACAGAATGCTTATGCCTTATGCTATCAGCGATGCTTTCACGCAACAGTAGCCTCTTAGTAGTTCAGTTTTGGGGGAATCAAAAATTATACATGGATTTTCTACCGTGCAGGTTTGGGAGGTTGGCCCCTAAGCCCTGTGCTAAGAGTCAACTTCCTTTTTCCCTCTACCCCACTGCGTTTCCAGTGGTTGAAGACAGACACTCGTCCTGATCAATGTTCTCTGCTCAGCTGAAGGCAACGTTTCGAGAAGTATGTGTGCGCTGGCCGAGTCTGCCTGGGGTTAGCAGCAACCCTCCCACCCCCAGCTAGGAAAAAAAACTCCAGATGTAAATCTTGGAGTAATTTTCCTGACCAAATCCATCAAGAGACACAAATATTAAACTACCAGTGATAACATTCGGAAAAAATAATCTCATGTTAAAGACCTTCTTCCCTATTCCTGCCAAACCTCTCAAGTAAAGATTATGAAAGAGTCTTAAAAAAAGGAAGACGAGGAGAAAGTACCTGCAAAGCATATGTTAAAGATATTATTCCTTTTTTGTTTTTAATTTTTATTTTAAGTAGGCTCTATGCTTGACACGGGTCTTGAACCCATGACCCTGAGATTGAGAGTCACGTACTCTTCCAACCGAGCCAGCCAGACGCCCCAAAGATATACTATTTTAATAAAGTGCTCTCAGGGGCGCCTGGGTGGCTCAGCGGGTTAAAGCCGCTGCCTTCGGCTCGGGTCATGATCCCAGGGTCGTGGGATCGAGCCCCGCATCGGGCTCTCTGCTCTGCGGACAGCCTGCTTCCTCCTCTCTCTCTGCCTCTCTGCCTACTTGTGATCTCTGTCTATCAAATAAATAAATAAAATCTTTAAAAAAAATAAATAAAGTGCTCTCATACATCTATGAATTTCATGGGCAAACGACAGCTAACTGAAGTTATCCTCACGAGCCAGGGTGATTTGCATGTACAAAGTCACTGAATTCATGAGTTACATGTTATCCCATTTTACAGATGCAGAAACTGAGGTGCAGCTAGGAGGAGTGGAGCCCAGGTGGTCCCTGACCACTCCACAGTGACGGTGACATAGCCAGAGAAGAGACACTGGCAGGGAAAAAAAAGAAGCCAGGAGCACACAGGACAGGCACTGAGGTCCCATCTCTTCGGAACCTTCAAAGGCATTTGTGAAGTTGCTGAGAAATGAGCAACTCCCCTGTACTGCTGGTGGTCGGCAGCCTTTCTGAAGAGAGATTAGCATCAGGCACCCAAAAATGTGCTTGTCTTTTGATTCAGAAGGGCTATTGATAAGAAATTATCCTAAAGAGGGCGCCTGGGTGGCTCAGTGGGTTAAAGCCTCTGCCTTTGGCTCAGGTCATGGTCCCAGGGTTCTGGGATCAAGCCCCGCATCGGGCTCTCTGCTCAGTGGAGGGCCTGCTTCCCCCCTCTCTTCTCTGCCTGCCTCTCTGTCTACTTGTGATCTCTATGTCAAATAAATAGATCTTAAAAAAAAAAAAAAGAAAAGAAATTATCCTGAAGAGGGTGCCTGGGTGGCTCAGTGGGTTAAGCCTCTGCCTTCGGCTTAGGTCATGATCTCAGGATCCTGGGATCAAGCCCCGAGTCAGGCTCTCTGCTCAGCGAGGAGCCTGCTTCTCCCTCTCTCTCTGCCTGCCTCTCTGCCTACTTGTGATCTCTCTCTCTCTGTCAAATAAATAAATAAAATCTTAAAAAAAAAAAAAGAAATTATCCTGAAGAAATGCATAAGAATGTCTACAAAGGTCTGGTTACAAAGATACGCAAGAGTGGTTATGCTAGAGTGACAGGAGATGGAAAAGCTAGAAAAAAATACTAATTTGCAACCCTGGGAGACTGATTAAACTGGGCAGGACACACTGGTGAAGCAGGACATCAGAGGACCCACGGAAAAATGTGCAGAAGAATTTTTAATACACAGCAACGTATGTAAGATATAAGTGAAAAAAACCCTAGATTTCAATGTAAGAACAAACCGCTATTTTTTCCTTTTTGGTAATGAAAGAAATGTTTTTATATGCAGTGAGAAATGAGTGTAAAGACACACGCCAAGTTGTAAATAACGACTATCTCTTAAGTAACGGCAAGTTTAATTCTCTCCTTTGAGTCTATTGTATTTACATTTCTAAGTTGAACACATAAAAATCTAATAATAAAGTAATAGGCAAATAAAATTTATTTTTAATTAAAAATGGGAAGGCAAGAATAAGCAGGAAATTCCAAAGTGAGGAACCCTGTTGGGACTCTCCTATCCTCCATGGCACCTTGTCATTGGCCACAGGGGGGGTCTCTGAAAAATGGTGATTAAAGTTTCGTCTCACCATTAAAAAAAAATCCCATCAGGACATGGTAATTTTCTTGTAAAGGAGAGAGGTGTTGGTGAGGGAATCAGAGTGGAATGAGATTTTTCTCTCCCTTAACTGTGTCCACGAGAGCTTCATACCTGAGTATGAAATCCCTGGCTGGCTCAGTCGGTGAAGCGTCTGCCTTTGGCTCAGGTCATGATCCCAGTGTCCTGGGATCCAGCCCCATATCGGGCTCCCTGCTCAGCAGGGAGTCTGCTTCTCCCTCTGTCCTGCTCTTCCTGCTTGTGCTCCCTCTCTCCCTCTCTCTCTCTGACAAATAAATAAAATCTTAAAAAGTACATTTATGTTAAAAAAAATAAATTCTTCGAGTAGAGCAAGGATGTGTTTAGTTTCTGTCTCAGCCACCATTTCTTTTTTTTTTAAAGATTTTATTGATTTATTTGACAGACAGAGGTCACAAGTAGACAGAGAGGCAGGCAGAGAGAGGGGGGAAGCAGGCTCCCCGCTGAGCAGAGAGTCCCATGTGGGGCTCGATCCCAGGACCCTGAGATCATGACCTGAGCCGAAGGCAGAGGCTTAAAACACTGAGCCACCCATTTCTAAACCTCAGCCACCATTTCTAAAAAGGTTCAGACGTCCCTGTAGCCCCCAGAACAGCCCCCTTTGTGGGGTCCGAGGGTCTGCAGGCAAATTCCACATCGTAACGGGATGCTGTGGTCCTTCAGCAGATGTCCACTAACGTGTCCGCAGTGTGGGGATGTGCGTGGCTCTCGGCAGCACACACCGGGCGCTCGAGCATCCCCCGTGCCTCCAAGGGGGAAGGGCTGACGGCAGTCTTCTGGACAGCTTGAGGCAGGACCCAGGTCTGCGCCGAGGCCTGCCGGGAGGAGTGCTCTTTCTCCCTGGCCAAAGAAGAGAGACCCCGCAGGGCTCGGAGGGTCCACACCACTGCCGAGCTCCTCTCCAGCGCTCTAAACCCTGGAGCGCCCAAAACGGTAACTCAGGAATCTCTTTTCTGCCTAGGCATCCTCCTCTTTCCTCCCTGGGGCATTAAAATTAGAGAGAGGGAGAGGGAGAGAGGTATTTTAAGCCCAAATATGGTAATTTAATGGCATTCTTCGAAAGGACACCATCTTTTTACACGTCTCAGGTGACTGTCAATATTATCTGAATATCCTAAGGCAGGAAATATTCAATATTATCTGAATATCCTAAGGCAGCAAAGTCCAGTCCACAGGCTCTTTAGTCTTCTTGGCAGATGATGCGAGTGGTTTTCCTGCTTGGACTTGCCAGAAGCACGAGCAGAAAGAGACCTGGATTTTGGGACTCCCCACGGCTCCCCCCACGCTCTGGTGCGGTTCCGTTCCCTCACTTACTCCCCATCTCCACGGTGGGTATCAGCATCCGCACCGCCCCCCAAGCTAGGACCTCGGCCTCCTCCATCAGTTCAACCTCAGCCCCAGCAACCAAGCCTGCCGACTCCACCTCCAGCACCCTGGGGACCGATCACCTGCTCTGACGTCGCCCTGGCTTAGGCTTTCGTTTTGCGTTTTATCCACCTATAAAATGCAAGTTTAAGGGCCAACAAAGAAACTGCTTCTCGTTCATCTTTGGAACGAGAGCGAGTCTGCCTCGATCAGAGCAGCGTGTCCGGCAGCGGAGCCTTCTCTAGTCACAGAGTAGGAGGGAGGGAGAGCAGGCTTGCAAACAGATGAGTAATTGAGGAGATAAAGGAATAACTGGTGAACGGCCGGAGAGATAAATCACGGTCTGAGAGCATCCTTTAAAACGGGCCAAATCAATGTGTTCTGCAGTCACACATATTCGTCTCCCTATGGCAGGACACAGTGCGAGGCTGCGCGTCTAGCGAGCACAACCCCGAGACAAGAACCAGACTGGCCAGTGTGAAGCTCGGCGGGAAGGAAGGTGGGCGGCGGACGGAGCTCAAGGTACCAGATGAGCAGGGCTGAGGGTGGCAGAGAAAACCGAAGAACCCCGCCTGGACCCACAAGACTGGACGGCCAACTTGAAGCGCAGAGACGGAAGCAAGCACACGGGCCAGGGCGCGGGAGACGAGGGGCTTTCAGATAGTCCTCCCATCCCTGCAAAGGCAGCCTTGTCTTAGCTGTTCCCACAGCCTGAAATGCTCTTCCCCCTGAATTAGGCATGGACGCCACCTCCTCCATGAAGTCCTCCATGACCACTCAGTGTGAAATCGCCCAGGTACTCTATCCATCACCCTGTTTGATTTCTCTGATAAGCACTTGTCATTCCCTGTCACTGTCTCGCTTCTTTGTTAGTTTTTTTCTGTGTCTCCCAAGGGGGATGTGAGCTCATCTCGGGCAGCAGAATCTGGGACTGTGAGCCACACAGCGGGTGCTTAATAAATAGTAGTGAATGACTGATGCCTGTGTCTAGCCCTCCCACTTGTCCTTGCATTACCACGGGCACGGCTGCCCTTTCCTCAGTAGGAAACTGACACCTAATTCACCCAATCTACGTTCTGATATCGAATATATTAACGCCGACCTGTCGATCTCAAGTCCTTCCACCAGACATGTGCATCTCTCACTTTCCCCAGCAAATCCTCCCCATCAGTCCCCTTCATCATCTCATCGCTCTTGACATGGGCCACAGGCAGCCTAACCTCTCTGTGAACACAGTGTCCCTCTTCCCCTTTCTGCTTAAATCCGACCACGTTTCAGATTCCAGTCCGAATTTCCCTTGAAGTTCTCCCGAACATTCCAGCCCACAAGGATTTCTCCTCTCAAGGACCTGCCAAACTTACCGTGTATTTCGAACGATACATATGCTCCTACTTAATGTTACTACAATTGTTTCACGGACGCTAGCGATGTTTCCCCAGCACGATGCCCCAAGTGCAAGTGCGTACTCTAGGTGACCCACCCTCTTACTTCCCAAAGCCCCTCCCACAAAGCTGGACACAGAAACCAGACATGCAGCGTCGAGGGGACCATGGATGGAAACCGCCCCAGACGTGACTGCCCGTCGTCATCGTCTCTCTGGGCTCTAACCACAGCCTGCTCCAACACACACCTAGCTGAGACTTGTTCTAAACCCAGTGTGGAATTCACCCAGTGCACTAGACACCTGCTGTTTTCTCACCGCCTTAAATCCACGTCTCCATGTTTCAGGTACAATCGTAGAATCTGGGATTTGGGAATCCTCCCCTTCTCCATTGTCAGCCGATTTGGGTCCTAAACCTAGGGTGACCACAAAAACCTCATTATTCAAACTGGACACTTGAGAGTAAAAGGCGGGCTCTACTCATAATCGTGAAAAGCTCAACCACGAGGAGAGGAGACAGGGGGCCGCTCTGGCCAACAGCTCCCATTGAGTCAACAGCCGGCACGACCAGCCCGCTTCGTGAGTGCGTCTCCTGGACGTCCTGCCACAGAAATCATGACACGTATTATATACGATTTTTAAGCCACGGCGTTTCTGGGGTGGTTTGTTATGTAGCAGGAGATAACCAGAAAAAAGGAGATGGAGGAAGAGTAAGCATGACCCCTCCGGGGCTTTCCGGAGTAAGCCACAATATTTCTGCTTTCGTGTCATTAGCCCAAACTTGGGCCACAGCCACACCCGGCTGCTAAGGGGGCTGAGAATGAGGCGTCCAGCTCTACTGTCGGTGCCCTACAGGGCCATCGGGAGCTCCACAAGAAGGAGAGACTTTGGGGAGATAAGCAGCAGTGTAGTGCACAGCTTTTCTGTATTTTTAAAACTTTTCCGGGGTTCAAGTGCATCCCCATCCCTACCACTCTCAGTAGGTGAGACAGTGAGGCTCCCTCGTGTGGGGGCTGTCCACATTCCCTCCACCTCAAGTTCCTTGCATCTCCACCCCTTCTCTCTTCTCTTGCTCGAGGCCCCTCCTTTACCTGTGTTCTCCATCCTCTTTCCTCACATGGTCTAGCGCTTGGCACCATCTACTACCTCTCTCTCATTGTCTACCTTGAGCTCTCTGGGGTACACAGGGAGCGAACAGGGAGCCGTGGTAGAGGCCAACAATGGGGGACCCACCTGGAAAGGGTGGTTGAGGAGGGCTTCCACGAAGAGGTGACATTTAAGCCAAGACCTAAAGTAGGAGGGTCCATCGTGTGAAGAGTTGGGTTGGCCACGGTGGGAGTGGAGGCAAGGCAGTGATTGTGCGGAGAAAATGCAACATTTGAAGGAAAAGACTTAGCCTTTTGGAGGAAATGAAAGAGGAGATGTACATGAGTGCTGTGGGCAAGGGCGAGTGGGGAGAGGCTCTAAGTGAAGGAAGAGGGGTAAGTGGTGGCCAGATGTGATGGAACTTTGAGAAGATCAGAGGAGCTGCACCTCACTTGAAAGGTAACGGAACATGGTAGGTATAAGGTGAAGAATAAAATGGACACTGTTCCTTATTCCCATTGAGCTTCCGTTCTAGGATGACAAGTGACAAAGGATCACATTGGAGCTTTGAGGCATACAGCCTTCGAGCCCTTGGAGGAAGGTCTTTGAGCTCCTGGAGGAATATGGGTATGTTCTTGGAAGCTTGAAAAAGCTCCATGAGAATTTTAGAATTTTTTATTTTTGTTTTGAAAAATACTATGACATCTTCTAAAGCATCTGATGATCTGATTAAAATTGCGTGTTACTACGCAGTATTAGGGCTAGCATACGCATCAGGGTTACTGGCCTTCTCCCTCCCTAGCATTCGCTCTCCATCCTTCCCCACTCTGTTCCTGGCCCCGGGGAACCTGGCCTGCATGGATTGTAACAAGAACCTCCCTGGTCTCTGAGCGTCTGGTTTGGTTCAGCTAATGGGGAGCCCGGGCAGAAGAGGAAGACAGGAGTCTGGCTTTCCTGCTAGCTCTCTCCCCTCGGGGCTGTCCCTGGTCATCTGTGCCCAAAGACCAAAGGCCACGCCTCCTTTCAAAGCGACTTCTCTCCTAACCCTCTCCTTCTGTCCAGTCGCCTGTCCCTGTCCTTGGATCCCACTCGAAACCCCTGCCTGCACCTCTTTCCCCAGCCGCTCCCCTGTGGCTACTCGCCCAACTACTGTACCTGCACTCCCACGTCCCTACATGCCCCCCCCACGCTTTAAATAAGCTCTTTGCAAGGAAGTCCTCTTCAGGTTACCCAGACTGAGTGTGCCCTCTGTCTCCTGCGGAGATCCTGACTGATGGACCACGGAGGGACTGCACTTCCCCAGGCTAATTAAAAGAGAGGTGGACTGAATCTGGGAATGGCTCATCCACAGCAAGTGAAGACCAACGTCTTGGGACCGTGGGGCTCGGACTGTCCAAATAAAGGTACCGAAAAGTTGGAATGGAGCACGTGGGAGAATCGACGGCTCACCACGGGGCCAGCATGCGCCGGGCAGTGGCAACCGGCGCTACGGTCTCCCGGGAGGGGTGAGCTTGTTTCGGCAGAAGGACATCAACCGAGTCGCCCCGTTAAACTGGTCCATCCGACTTACTCACCTTGTGCTTGAGTTCGTGTGTTATTTGCAATTTGTTCTAACGTAGCATTAAGATCTACGATCATGAGAGCCTGCATCTGTATTCATGTTTGCTATTTTTAAATAATACCACAATAACACGATATGGTCACATGGGTGATTTGTGAGAAAATTTTCCCCCTTAAAATGGATCTGCGCATCACGCGGTTTAAAAAACACGACTCTAGGCTGACATTTCAACCAGTGCAGAAGCAGTTCTTGTGCACAAGAGGCTCAATATTCATTGCCAAAAAGGTTTGTGTTACAGTGACATTTATCATTTTTCGTGGCTGGTCTCAGTTTTGTCCTCTAGGATGACACTCGTGAAGAGTTCAAGCTTTCCATCCCTTGAGACCCCAGCTCTCCACCCGTCCCCCGGGCCCCCGGGCTCAGCACAAACACCCATCCTCCAGGAAGTAGCTCCCCGTGTCCTCTCCTGACCAGAGGTGAATTCTCCTTGGTTTGACCTTCTGAAGCGCATCACACGCCACCGCGTATTCCGCTCACGACGGCAGCACATCTTTCTTTCTCCCGGTGGGCTCTGGATTTCATTCTTTTGTAATCTCCTTAGCCCCTCCCAAGGTGCCTTACGGATGACAGGCGTGTCATCGGTATTTAGGGAATGAATCAGTGTGATATGAGTGTGTACTGTACACATTTTGTATGATACGTATTTATACACATCTACAGTAACACTGAAGGTAGAAAAGTTGTGTGTAATTGTGTGACACGCCTTTGCCTGCGTTCTGAATATGGCTTCTCTCTGCCTCCGGAGCACAGTCCAGGCTGCTCTCCAGCAGCTCCATTAAACACTGTCTCTTAATCTGCAACCTTAAGCTTCTCTTGTGCCAAGGGTTCTGTCTTGAGATCCTCTCCATTTGTACAACCCAGCGTCCCCTGGGCCTCTGCCCCTCCTACCACTCCTCTGCTAATGGACTCTGGCACAACCTCTCCTCGCTGAGTATCCACCATCAGAGAGGCCTTATTCTTCTAATCTTGGGGGAAGCTGGATGAAAACAGTTCACAGACCATGGCCTGCAGGAATTTACCCGATACAGAGAAAGATAAGGAGTATCCATGCTAAATCGTGAAAACATGGAGATACAAATAACCTACATATGCTTAGAATGTCTGTAAAACTCCTAAAAAGTAGACCCATCTTGGGCACCTGGGTGGCTCAGTGGGTTAAGCCTCTGCCTTGGGATCAGGTCATGATCTCAGGGTCCTGGGATTGAGCCCCGCATCGGGCTCTCTGCTCAGCGGGGAGTGTGCTTCCCTCTCTCTCTGCCTGCTTGTGATCTCTGTCAAATAAATAAATAAAATCTTAAAAAAAAAAAAAAGTAGACCCATCTGACTACAGTTTATAATATTGTGTGATACATCCAAAACCTGTTAGTTAGCCTGATAGGGGTGGATATTTCACAAGGTATGCATGAAATCATCATGCTGCACAACTTAAAGTTATACAACTTTTAATCGTCGATTACACCTCTGTAAAGCTGGGGAAAAAAGTGTTCGCACAAGCATAAAGGGATATTCTATCAAGAAAACTGAATGTGGGGGTGCCTGGGGGCTCAGTTGGGTAAGCACCTGCCTTCAGTTCAAGTCATGATCTCTGGGTCCTGGGATTGAGTCCAATGTCAGGCTCCTTGCCTGGTGGGAAGAGTGGCCGGGGGGAGGGAGTCTGCTTCTCCCTCTGCCTCTGCCTCTTCCCCTGTGGTGCTTTCTCTCTTCTAGACAAATAAATAAATAAAATCTTAAAAAAAAAAAAGGAAAGAAAACTGAATGTGTAAAACTCAGAATCTCAAGGCAGTATAAGGAACTATCAATTATTTATTTTTTAAAACAATTTTATTTATTTATTTGACAGACAGCAAGAGAGCACAAGCAGGTAGGGAGAGGGAGAAGCAGACCCCCACTGAGCAAGGAGCCTGATGTGGGACTCGGTCCCAGGACCCTGAGATCATGACCTGAGCAGAAGGCAGACGTTTAACCCACTGAGCCAACCAGGTGCCCCTTAATTATTCATTTAGCAAGATATATTTTTTTAATAGCTAGCTTCCTAGGATATTGGAATTGTCCCAGATTTTGAAAGCTGGAGGGACCTTGAAGGTTATCTACTTTCACACTTGCATTTTACAAATGAAGAAAGAGGAGCCGTCTGCTTTCTCACTCTTATTCCAGGACGCCTGAGCTGTGTGCGAGAATCACCACAGCAGAGCAGGTGCGCGTCACTGCCAGGTTAGGGGCTGGCTTCAGCGGGACCCTCAGCACTAAGGGATGATTTAGCAACCTTCTAATTTCCCTTTGCCCACCTTGCCCCCCTTTCACGCTAAACAGATCCTTCTTCTGTTTCTTTCCTTCTCTAGCCTTTCCCCCAAACTCACTCTAAACAGCTGACCTTTTCCTTCACCAAGTAGTTGGGCAGTACTTGGGATGGCCCAGATGCAGTTCCAGGTGCTGTGGCTGCAGTTGTGCCTTAGGCTAAGGTCTTTGAGCCCAAGAAGCTTCTCTTCTTGTCGGATGCTGCTGCCACACGACAAATGGGCGAACACACACGTTTAAAAAGTTGACCGTGGACAATGATCAGAAAGAGTGCCGGGTGGCTATTTTACATCAGGTAGGGTCTTAAAAGGCCTCCAGAAGAAGGTAATGTTTAATCTGAGTTTGGAATGAACGAAAGGTTCGCTTCTTCACAATTGAGGGGACGAGCATTCGAGGTGGCAAGGGGAAAGTGGCAAGATTTTGTTCTAGAAAAGGAGGCAGGCCCTAGGTCGTGCTGTTTTGTAATCCAAGGTACAAAGTCTAGATTTTATCCCAGGGGGCTGGAGGAAGCCACTGGGATATTTTAAGTGGGGCTGTGACAAACTCTGAGTCATACTTTACTTACTTACTTGTTTTACGCAGGTTCCACGCACAGCATGGAGCCCGACGCAGAGCTCGGAGTCACACGAGCCAGTCACTTAACCGACTGAGCCACCCAGGTGCCCCTGATTCATACCTTCTTTTTTTTTTAAGATTTTATTTTTTTATTTGAGAGAGAGAGAGCGTGTGAGCACACAAGTAGGGGGAGGGCCAAGAGGGAGGGAGAAGCAGACTCCCTGCTGAGCAAGGAGCCTGACACGGGGCTTGACCCAGGGGCCTTGAGGTCATAGTCTGAGCTGAAGGCAGACAATCAACCGACTGAGCCACCCAGGCGCCCCGAGACTGACTGATTTAGAGAGTGAGGGCAGGAGCAGAGGGAGAGGAAGAGAGAATCTCAAGCAAACTCCGTGCTGAGCAAGGAGCCCCACACGGGGCTCGAACCCAGGACCCCGAGATCATGACGTAAGCTGAAATCAAGAGTCGGCCACTTCACTAAGCCACCCATGTGCTCCAACAATAAGTTATTTTTTTAAATGTTATTAAAAAGAGAACTGATTTTTAAAAAGATCTCTGAAGTCGAAAAGTTCAAGTTTAATATTAAAAGGTCAGGAGGTGGGCTAACTATAAAATTGTGCTGGGCTGAAGCCTGGACTGGGGACCTGGAAGACTTCACTGAGGCCTTCTCTGATGCTGCAGCCTAAGAGAAACGCAGAGGGACACTACTCCATGGAAGGAAAGTTCTAACGTTCCTTTAATTCCAGGAGAGAGTAGAGGGACGAGATTAAAGACATAATGACCCTTGGATGTCCCAGAACATACGTTCTCATACCGAAGTTTCCAATCAGTCCCAGGAAGAATAAAAACAACCAAAAAACCTCTAGATGTGTGCTGGTTAAGATTAAAGAGAAAAATGTGAAAACTACCAAAGAAAACCAGGCAGATGACCCAGAGGAACGAGAAGTGGGCTGATGGCGATCAGCCACCTGGCCTGTGAGGAGATAATGGGATGACATCACCAAGGCAGCGAGGAGATAATCATCTTCAATCTTAGTATCTTATTCTCTGTCCATCTCCAATGTGATGTTAGCAGTAAAGAGACATTTTTGGACCAGCTACAACGGTTTACGGCTTACAAACCGTCTGAAAGGAGGAACAAAGGACATTCTCCAGGAAGAGGAGAAACGAGTCTTGCGATAGATAATGGGTTGCAAGAAGCCAGTGTGTGCAGAGGAATTAGCAAAAGGGCTTTTGTGTGATGAGCACTGACTATGAACTGTTCTGAGGTTTTAAATTTTTTTTTTTTACGATTTTTTTAAAATTTATTAGTTAGAGAGAGGGAGAGAGCGAGCACAGGCAGAGGCAGAGGGAGGAGCAGGCTCCCTGCTGAGCAAGGAGCCCGATGTGGGTCTCGATCCCAGGATGCTGGGATCATGACCTGAGCCGAAGGCAGCCGCTTAACCAACTGAGCCACCCAGGCGTCCCTGTTCTGAGGTTTTAGAAAGACAATCTGGAACCGGAAGGAAAGGGACTTGGAGAGGGAGAGGACTCTACTCAGCGTCCAAGTTTCTGACCAGGCATCTGCAGACCCGGCTCCCGCCGCTCCAGCACTGGGCCCGACACAGAGTGCTCCAGAAGCGCTTGCTGCAAGGAGGAATGAGCGATGGCCGAGGGGTTCGGCCAGCTCTCGGCCTGTCGGGGGTATCGGCGGGGGGTCTCGGAGAGCGCTCGCAGCGGGGCTGGGACGTGGGCGGGGGGGAGGGCTTGCTGCCTGACTGTTCTACAGACAAGTTTGGATTGTGCTCCTTCCAAGGGCTTCTGGGAAAAATGCCTCTGCCGGAGGCTCTGCCCCTAGGCCTGAGGCCAAGAACCTCTGAACAAATAATGTGCGGCCCAGCCAGGGCAGGAGAGGACAGCCACGTGTCTGGGGAGCACAGGCTTCCTGTCTGCTGGGAGCTCTTTCTCCATGTTCCAGATCGGGTCCACATTCCGAATAATTAAGAAATAATTACCTGGGACCTGGAGAGTCCGCACTTAAAGACCTTGTAATTCAGATGACGAGAAGCTTTTTGAGGCCAGGCACGAGATAAGGTAAGTGGTCACCCCCTCACGTTCTTCTAGTGCTGGGGGATCAGGCCAAGGGCAGGGCAAACTCCACCCATTATTTCCCAGTCGTCTATCTATTGCGGCCACTGCAACCCGATCTTGAAGGTCCTTCCAGTTCTAACATCGCATGCGTCACGTACTTTGGCTGCAATATTCTCCCAGTTTCCCACGGCCACTCCTCTTCATTCGCCCACTGTCAAGTGCCCGGTGATGCCCGAAGAGACCGGAAGCATTTCTACACAGCTCCGCAGCTGCCCCCGCCTGCAGGGACAGGCGACCCGGAGAGGCCGTGGGGCGCTCCCGCGGGGGGCCCGGGGTTCCTGCCCGCTTCTGCCCAACTCTCCGTCGACACCGCCACCACCGCCACCACTCCCTCTTGGCCCTGCTGAGGAGCCTCTCGGCTCGTTCTTCCCTAACGCCAACTGCACCGTCTCTCCCCTGCAGGCTCCCGGGCCGCAACTCTGGAGGCGGTGGAAGGGGCCGCACCGAGGGATCTCTTCGCCTCTGGCCCCACAAGCGGTCCACACTCTCCTTCCCTATTTTGGGCTCAGACAAGTGGCTCATCTCTTTCTCCTCACTGGAGGACCCCTCCCGCCAGATCCCCAGGGCTGTGATATACTCTCTCCTCAGCAGGTGTCATCCCCCGTCCTCAGCAGGTGTCACCCCCCCAAGGTGCCATCCCCCCCAGCAGGTGTCACCCCCCCCGCAGGTGTCACCCCTCCCTCCTCAGCAGGTGCCACCCCCCTTCTCCTCCCCAGGTGCTACCTCTTTGGATCCCTGCTTCCTTCAACTCAAGTAAGGAACCTGCCTGAGTTTCTCCCAAATCATCACCAACTACCACTTCCCGGGACTGCGCCAAGAGAGCGCTCTTCCCTTCGCTCTCCACCAAGTCTCATAAAGAGGAATCAGCCTCTCGCCTCTTACTGGGCTTGGTTGCCTTTCTGAGGCCTTGCTTGCTCAGGATCACCAGCAACCACTAATAACTAGACCTATGGGGCCTTCTTCTGGGCTCGCTGCATTTCACTCTGCCCAGCGGGCTGCTCTCTCCTCCCGCGGCCACGGCCCCACGCACGGCCCGTGTGCCCAGAGCCCCTCGCTCTGTTGCTTCTGTTGCTTCGCGGCGGGTTCTCTGCCAGCCTTCCCCCCTCACCTCCCCTGGTGTCCCAGGGTTCTGGCCCCAGTCCCGATTCTCACTCCCTGGGATCTCTGCAGCCCAGCCTCACTGCTGCTGAGAACGCAGAGCTCCCCATCTTCATCTCAGATCTCCCTCCCTCCTCCCCACCTGCCGGCCCCACCCCTCCTTAAACATCACCTGCCTACTAGACCTCCTGACCTAGAACACCTAGACATACCCCAGCACGGTCCCAAATGGAATCAACGATTTTTTTCTCAAAATTGCTCCTACTCAGCTGTGTTTAGACAAGTCATGCTGGCCTCGTCCTCAGGCCCACACCCAGCGGGCCGCTGGTCCTAGCCTTCCACCTCCTGACTCATCTCTGCTTTTCCAGGGTTACCGTTTTATTCAAACCTCCCTGTTTCTTACCTGCACGACGATGGCAGCTGCCTCATTGACTTCACCGTCTACAACTGTTAATCTCCCCAATTCATTTTCTATAAGCCCCCAAAGTAATCTTTTTTATTTTTATATATTTTTTAAAATTTTAGTATTTATTTATTTATTTAAAGATTTATTTATTTATTTGTCAGAGAGAGAGAGAGCGAGCGGCGGGCAGAGGGAGAAAGGCTTCATGCTCACGTGGAACTCGATCCTGACCCTGGGATCATGACCTGAGCTGAAGGCAGCCACTTAAGTGACTGAGCCACCCAGACACCCCATATTTTATTATTATTTTTTAACTAGGTCCATGTCCAGCATGGAGCCCAACACGGGGCTTGAACTCATCCCTGAGATTAAGCCCTGAGCCGAGATCTAGAGTCGTATGCTTAACTGACTGAGCCACCCAGGTGCCCCCAGAGTAATCTTTTAACAGTAAAATGCCATGGCATTTCACTTTTAAAATGCTTCCATGTCTCTGCCCTGGGAAAACTCCCAAATTTCTTAGCTGGAGTATTAGATCCTCCATGTGGCTCCTCTCTACTTTTTTTTTTTTTAAAGATTTTATTTATTTATTTGACAGAGATCACAAGTAGTTAGAGAGGCAGGCAGAGAGAGAGAGAGGAGGAAGCAGGGTCCCTGCTGAGCAGAGAGCCTGATGTGGGGCTCGATCCCAGGACGCTGAGATCATGACCTGAGCCGAAGGCAGAGGCTTAACCCACTGAGCCACCCAGACGCCCTCCTCTCTACTTTCTTATCCTCAAGTCACGCTGCCCACCTCCACAGACCTGTGCCTGACACCGCTGGGAATTGTTGGAAAATTGCCATGCTTCTTCTCAAGACTGGCCACCTCTTTTTCCAGGCCCAGTGTGAAATGAACATGCAGGCCTCTTGTTAAACGATCATTAAGGAGTTCAAGGCAGTGACACCAACTTTCATGCCGAGTGCGAGAGCCTTCTGAGCGTGCCACGGGCTCCGTGTCTGTGAAGACACTTTGCCTCGTCCTCATGTTGGTGTTTTTGGTAACCTGCTTGCTCAGCCTGGATCGGCGTTTCCAGTGTTGCCTTCCTGGTGGTACATGCCTAGCTGTGCTTTTGGACAAGTATCTGTGCTTCCTGACCTAACGAGATGGCCAGGAATCCTTTTAAAAAATAGGCTGAAAACTGTGGGCCCTCGTCCCTCTGAAACTACAAATCCATCTGACATAAAGTCCAGAAGATGATTTTAAGAAGCTTCACACCCTCTCTCGGGCCTGTAAACCTGAACTCAGAGAGGCCATGGACTTGAGACTGAGAATCTTACCCGAGAGTCAGTTCCCATGTTATCTTCCGTACTGGGCCTTCCCGGCCCCCTGCAAGCACCCTGACCTCTATAGGGCCTCCTCCGTCCCTCCATTTTTACAGTAATCATTGTAGGTCACAGATGACAGTTCCAGTTTCTTAAAAGCCCCACCATATCTGGGACACATTTCAGCATTTACTGTAACTTGGACAGTTAGGTATTTCATGACCATTTTCACAGACAAGGCCCCCGAAGCTCAAGGAGTTTAACCACTGAGCTTAAAGAAAGGGGGTGGGGACGGGGGAGGGAATCTGGCTCCTGGTCTGTGTGGGGAGACTGGTGGCGGAGGCCCTCCCGTCACTGACTCTCTGCCGTGGTCATTTACTGGCACCTTCGCCCACCCCGCGAGGAGAGAAGATTGTAACCTGTGCGCTCCAGGGCTCTGGGTCCCTCCCTGGAGACTCGGGGCCCCTCCCAAGGGTGGTGTTTGCTCCGTAAACTGTGGCTGAGAGAAGACAGCTTGGTTCCACCCTGCAGCTTCCCTTTGCGGGGACATCCCCACGATGCCTGGCATCCAGCAGTGACGACCTGAGAGCCCGCGCACTACTCCGCAGAAAAGGCCACGTCCCCGTCTCTGAACAGACATGCAACCCCCAAATGTCAGTGAAACCGACTCAAGCCTTACGCGCCAGACTTGAAAACCAGAAGCCCCCGCTTTTCTAGCCCGCATGATGCAAAGGCTTCTCTTTAGGAGGCTGAGTGCCAGGGCCTGGCCGCCGCCGGTAGAAGGGTCCAGGCTTCCCCGGGGAAGCCGGCTCAGCAGTGACCACACCCAGGCCCCTACGAATCCGCACGCGTCCTTCTGGGTGGGCGCCCTGCAAGACCCAGACTGCAGGAGGGTGCACTGGAGAAGCATTTTCACCGCGGCCGGCAGTACTCGGAGACTTGGCGACAGTTTCCTCCAATCCCACGACTCTGGGTGATCAGAGGGCGACACCGCCCGAGCACCAGGCCCAGGCTTCCCGCACCGGCGCCGCAGTTCTCACAGCAGGCCCGAGAGAGATGTGCGGTTTTGTTACCGATGCTCATGCACGAGGAAGCCCAACGGCGATCTCAGGTAATTTACTCAAGGTCACATGATCAGCACCACCAGGATCTGAATGAGGCCGTCTTTGGTTTCAAAGCCTATCCTCGTTGTCATCACAATCTGTGGTCCGCTGGGCACACGTCGTTCACGTGTGGCCTCCAGATCCCGCTCCAGCGTCTGGTGTTGGTCCCTCCCCAACATCCTTTCCACCGACTGAGGCAGATGACCTCTTCCTCGCACACTGCTTTACTCCCTTCCCTGCCTACTCGAAACACTCCCGGCTGCCTGCAGGCCAAGGCCACCGCTCACGCTCCCTCTGTTCTTGATCTTTCCTGTCCCTTGTCCTTACTTTCCCCAGAAGGTCCCTTCTACGGATCCGATTACCTGCAGGTAAAGAACATTACACTCTGGGGCAGAACTCAGGACAGGGGGACATACAATTTGGAGGAACCTATAGAAAACCTATGACTATTTCTACCTTCATTAATATGAAACATTAAAGATTTTTTTTTTTTTTTACTTATTCATTTGACAGAGAGAGAGAGATCACAAGTAGGCAGAGAGGCAGGCAGAGAGAGAGAGAAGCAGGCTTCCCACTGAGCAGAGAGCCCGATGCGGGGCTCGATCCCAGGACCCTGAGACCATGACCTGAGCCGAAAGCAAAGGCTTAACCCACGGAGCCACCCAGGCGCCCCTAATATGAAACATTAAAGAAAGCATTTGTTTTCCAAAGGAAACATTTTAAAATAAAGAGAATATCATTTAGGAGGGAGAATATCCATCCAATGGGGGGAAAGACAGTCTCTTCAACAAATGGTGTTGGGAAAAATAGATATCTACATGCAAAGAATGAAATTGGACAACTTGCTTACACCCTATACAGAAACCATGACAAAATGGATTAAAGACCTAAATGTGAGACCTGAAACCATAGAACTCCTAGAAGAAAACACAGGTAGTAATCTCGTTGACATCAGCCTTAGCCACATTCTTCTGGACATGCCCTCTGAGGCAATGGAAACAGAAGCACAAACCATTGGAACTACACCAAAATAAAAAGTTTCTGCACAGTGAAGGAAACCATCAACAAAACGAAAAGACAACCTACGGAGTGGGAGAAGATACTTGCAAATGATGCATCTGATAGGGTATGGTATCCAAAATATATAAAGAACTCACACAAGTCAGCACCAAAAAACAAATAATGCAATAATAAAAATGGTCAGAGAATAGACATTGTTCCAAAGAAGACATCTATTTGGCCAAGAGACATATGAGAAGATGCTCAACATCACTATCAGGGAAATGCAAATCAATTCCATGATGAGATCCCACCTCACACCTGTCAGAACAGCTAAATTCAACAACTCGGGAAACAACAGGTGCTGGTGAGGAGGTGGAGAAAGGGGAACTCTCTTACACTGTTGGTGAGAATGCAAACTGGTGCAGCCACTCTGGAAAACAGTATGATGGTTCCTCAAAAAATTAAAAATAGAAATACTGTACAATCCAATAATTCCATGACTATTTACCCAAATAAAGACACAGGCACCCTTATGTTTACTGCAGCATTATTTGTAACAGTCAAGATATGGGAGCAACACAAGCGTCCACGGACAGACGGACGAATCAAGAAGATGTGGTGATCTACACGCGAGGGAATATTACTGAGCCGTGACAAAGAATGCGACGCTGTCATCTGCAAGAACGTGGATGGAGCTGAAGGGTGTCCTGCTAAGTGAAATCCAAAAAATGAAGCCAATGAACAAAGGAAAGCAGAGAGCAGAGGATACACTGAAGGTTGCTTGTGGGGAGGGGGAGGTTGAAGGGAGGAGCCAAAGGGTGACGGGGAGTGAGAGAGACCGGCTTCCATGTATGGGATGAACGCGTCAGGGGATGGAAGGCGCGGCAGAGGGAACATGGCCAGTGGTGTCGTCACAGTGCTGGGCGGTGACAGCGGGGAGCACAGCGTAGGACAGACGGGTCAGATCACCGTGCTGCACACCGGCACGGATGCGCCCCTGTGGTCAATCCTCCCAGCTGTGCTCCAGTAAAGATAAACAATTTACAAAAGGAAAACTACACGAAAGAGAGACGGAGTATCAGTGACATTTTTCACATCATAACCACTGATGGTGGCTAACGTGGAGTTAAATTCTCCCTCTCGTCTGCTGCTTGCTAAACACTCGCGTTTCTGTCCCAGGCAGTTGTGGTGAAGGGTCTGTAAGAACCCCCGCCCCCGCTCGCGGGCTACCTCTTTGCTGATTCTCAGCACAGCTGTTCGGGGCTGCCTTGCACGTGGTTCGCCGGGGAGCCTCGCGGTGCACGTCTCCTTCCCGTCGAGCAAAGGGAGGAGGAAGGACGTGTGCGCTGTTCTGGGTTTGGAAACGCTCTTCCCAATAATCTCTTGATTAAGCCGGGATTTACAAAAAGTCACTGTTACGCGGCTATGGAAAAATTATGTTGAGAATAAACGCTAGGCCCTACTTTCGGGTATTTTCTTGGGGGGTCTGTGTGTGTGTGCGCAGGGTGGGGGGGTTACCTTTCACATTTTTCAATGTTGCCGTCGTGTAGAGTGACCAGGACAGCTCCCCCCGACCCGACTGCGTGCAGACCCCTCCATCTGGTGCCATGCCTGAGACAGGCCTGCCCGGCCCACGCTCACACGGAAAGCAGCGGGCGAGGTCCTTCTCACACGGGTCCTCTCTCCTTTAATCAACCCAGAGCAGCTCTCACTAGACTCACAGCATTTTCTTGGTCTATCAAAAGTTTGTGCAATGCTAAACCTGGGACCTGGCTTTTGCTCCTTTGCTAACTAGCTATGGGACCTGGGGCTAGTCCACCTCTGGGTCTCATGCCCCCCATCTGTCAGAAGGCAAGAACAAAACCCAGTGGGTCACGCTATCAGAGGATCTAAAATCCAGTGGTTACATGATTAACCTGAGGCCAAACAGAAAATCAGTCTAAGATACTTACCGTTCTTAGCCAAGGACTGTCCTCCAGCCCCACCTTCGCCCTGGAGGGTTCAATCCCAGGCTCACTGGCTCCGGGGGGCTCCAGAGCTGAGCACCAGGCTGCCCTGAGCAAGTTTACCCCTGTCCCGCCGGCCCCCAGGCCCACAGCAAGTCCCCTTCTGCAACCCCAAAGAGCTCCACAAATGTTTAACTCGTCTACCACCTGAAGCAGGCTCCCTGCCTCTCCCTGCCCCGCTCCACTCTGGCAGAAAGGGGGAAAAAAGCACTTCTGTTCAGCTGCAATTTACTCTGCAGAGTGATTAATCGATTAATTATTCCATTCACCGAGCTATTCAAAAGTGTTTTTCAGTGTTTATCTCATGCTTCCCTGCACTGCTGGAGAACCAGAGGGGCAAAGGAGAGGCCTACTGGCAAAGGTGCTGGTAAGGCCTGAAAGGGATTAAAAGGTTACACTAGTCTTCATTAAAAATATTCATCTGCATCTAAATAAACAATTTGAATGCAAACAGTCAGTAAGGCATCTTTGCACCAGACCTAAGGCTAAGGCACCTTCACTCTCTCAGACACCTAGACCTCCATAAAGCTCTCGGCCCTCCTGCCTCACTTGCTGACCCATGGCTTCACCATTCTGTGGCCTCTCCAGTCCAGGAAAGCCCTGGGAGCTGTTAAGTGGGGGCCCGGTGCAGGGTTGGACTGAGAGCAGGAGCTCATGGGCACTGGGTAGACCGGCTAAATCTGGGATGTGTAAATTACATGTCATGGTTATGGGGGCTTTGGTTTGGAAAAGAGAAGGCAAAGTCTACACTTCCGTATCGAGGAGGTGAGGAGAGACAGATTTTAGAGTAGCGAGTGCATCAGAAAGCCAACACAGCCCAGCATGGACTGGCCTTGCATCTCGCTGGGTCAGAAGATGCCACTTTGCCTTTTAAGTGCCTGCGACACTCTCTTAAAAAAAAGTAATATTGGATGCCCAGGCCAGGCTTTTTTCTGGAAGAGGAATTATAAAACCTATCTCTGTCTTTCTTGTGTATCTTGTCCTCCAAGCGGAGGACACGTAGAGCTGGTGACATCCCTTCCATCGACGCCCACTCCGGGCGGTGTTGCTATTAAGTAATAGAATGCATTTGGAGCAATTCCCATAGTGTCCGGCAAGCAGTAAGCACGGAGTAAATGCTAGCTTTTATTATAGTTGTTGTTAATCCACGGTGCTAGCAATTTTGTTGTGACGTTTCTCCGGGATGGTGCCACGTCGGACCAGGGGATTTGCAGTTTAATAGAAAGGAACCTGGTCATCGAGGGAACATGAAGTCGGCTTGCCATGGGAGCCAGTTGGCCAGATCCCCAAAGTTCGTTATTCCTGGGTGGAGCTACTAGCGGAACCCCTGTTCCCATGGCTTCATGACACACCTGCACCTGCTGGGAAGCAGCTGCTTGAACTTGCACTGGCTGCGAGTAAGAGGAAACTGTTTCTTTGACGGCCTAATCCCACTCTTGCTGGTGATGGCCGGCGTCAGTCTTAAGTAATAATACTTTCTCTCTTCATCTTTATTGCACTTGACACCGAAATTTATCCTCACTGATTTCTTTAAAATCTCAACTTAGCCACTTGGGAGAAATGTTTTGCATGTTTTCCTGTTGAGGAATGTTGCAAAGGGAAAGGTGATTAGGTTGCTCTTTACCTGACTTCCCAAATTCTTCATGGATGGGAGAAGGGGCTTGGGGAAGAAGAAGAAATGTAACTTCGAGGGTAGACTGTACGGTTATTGCATCATTTCCCAACCTTTTTGTTAGAGGGAAACATGGTTAAAATGTACCTGAAAGGGGGGACAATTGAAACAGAGCATGTTAGTCTCCTGGGTCAATGCAGAAAGGAAGGAGGGCCAACACCACCCTCTTATCTTGGCAACAGTGCAAACATTGTAGGCTGATTTTATATCAAAGAGGCTCAAGTTTAAGAAACAAAAATCCAACTGAGCTCATTCTTGTTCCTTGCCAACTGGTACCATTAGCCACCGCCTAACTTCCAAAGGCATGGGAAGCATAGAAAATCTTGCAAGCTTGGGACCCGGGCCTCACCCTGATTCCCCACCCAGGCCCTTCTCTTCAACAACCTCCATGTGGACAACAGCCGTGGCTGCTTTGAGAACTCCCTAAAATAAGCTGAGTTATCTTGGCTAAAAGCAGGTCTCCCCTATCAGGGAAGACGGTTCTCTTCAGACGAGTGCTTATGAGGTTACTGCCCAGCAGCCAGAACAGCTAGACACGCCCAGCAGAACAAGGTGGGAGGGGATTTTGTGCTCAGGCCAAAGACTTACTGTCCTGGACGATCACTCCAAGAATACTTCATGCTTTGGGGGGGATGGCAACATGGATCCAGTCTCAAGGAAATGGACTTGGGATTTGGGGACAGGGCTGTGAACGTAAGGCAGGTTAAAATTCCAAAGCAAGCTTCCCGAACTGCCATGAGTTGGAATGGCAACCTAAATTGCATGAAAAAGCAACAAAGCATTTTAAGGGTAGGTTTTATTTTAAAATAGCTTTATTGGGGCGCCTGGGTGGCTCAGTGGGTTAAGGCCTCTGCCTTCGGCTCAGGTCATGATCTCAGGGTCCTGGGATCGAGCCCCACATCGGGCTCTCTGCTCAGCGGGGAGCCTGCTTCCCTTCCTCTCTCTCTCTGCCTGCCTCTCTGCCTACCTGTGATCTCTGTCAAATAAATAAATAAAATCTTAAAAATAAAATAAAATAGCTTTATCAGGTATAATCAACATACAATGAACTGCACATGCAAAAGAGTATAATCTGGTAAGTTTTGATGTATGTATACATTCATGAAACTGTCAACACAGTCACAATAATGAGCGTATTCATCACGCCAAAAGTGTTTCCATGTTCTTTTATAACCTGTCCCTCCTGCCTCTCCCCACCCCTCACCCCACAACACACTCCTCGTCATGTCCCAAAGTAACCTGATCTGCTCGATAGATTCGTGTTTTCTAGAAATGTGTATGATCATACAGTATGGATTCTCTTACGTCTGGCTTCTTTCGTATTCTGAGGTTCATCCATGCTATTGCCTGGATTTCGTTGTACAAATGTACTAGTTTCTATCCATACCTATTGAGGACGTTTAGGTTATTTCTAAATTTTTGCCATTTGGAAGAGAGTGGCTTGACTGTGGTGTGCAGCTCTTCGTGCGGGCACGTGCTTTCCCTTCTCTTGGGCCAATGAGTAGCAGCGGAGTGGACAGCACAGAGTCAATGGCTGTTTAACTTTTTACAAAGCCACCGCATGGATTTCCAGAGTGGCAGGGTACCATTTTACCTTCTCACGCAGTCTCTGAGAGCTCTAGTTCCTCCCATCCTCACGAGTACTTGGCACAGTCAGTTTGAAAACTAGCCATTCTCATCAGCGTACCTGGTAAAATGGTAGCTCATGGTCCTTTTAGTTTGATTTGAACATCTTTTTTTAAAAGATTTATTTTTATTTTTTTTAAAGATTTTATGTATTTATTTGACAGACAGAGATCACAAGCAGGCAGAGAGGCAGGCAGAGAGAGGAGGAAGGGAAGCAGGCTCCCCGCAGAGCAGAGAGCCTGATGCAGGGCTCGATCCCAGGACCCTGAGATCATGACCTGAGCCGAAGGCAGAGGCCTTAACCCACTGAGCCACCCAGGCGCCCCTAAATATTTGATTTATTTTTATTCGAGAGAGAGAGCATGAGCTGGGGAAGGGCAGAGGGAAAAGGAGAAGCAGACTCCCTGTTGAGCAGGGAGCCCAATGCGGGGCTCGATCCCAGGACCCTGAGATCACGACCTGAGCTGAAGGTAGATGCTTAACCAACTGAGTCACCCAAGCACCCCATATTTGAACCTCTTTTCATGAGCTTATTTGTCATCCATACGTCTTCTCTGGTGCAGTATCTGTTCATGCTTTTGCCTTTTTTAAAATGGAGCAATTTACTTTCTTATTATTGAGTTTTGAGAATTAAAAATATATATATATACACACACACACGTATTTTGAGTATAAGTCCTTTTTCAGATATATGATTTACAAATATTTTCCCCCAGTCTGTGGTTGTTTCTGCATTCTCTTAATGTCTTTTGAAGGACAGAAATTATTAATTTTGATGAAGTCCAATTCATAAATTTTTCTTCATTTATGGTTTTTTTTTGCTTTTCTATAAAATCTTTAAGTCAAGGTCAACAGATTTTGTCCTATGTTTTCTTCTAAAACTTTTACAGTTCCACTATTACTTTTATTTATTTATTTAAGATTTATCTATCCATTTTAGAGGAGGGGAGGGGCAGAAGGAGAGGGAGAGAGAGAGAAGCCCAAGCAGACTCCCTGCGAGTGAGGCACTGGACACAGGGTTTGAGCCCACAACCCTGAGATCATGACCTGAGCTGAAACCCAGAGTCAGAGCCCCACCTAACTGAGCCAGCCAGGTGCGCCTCAGCATTACTTTTAGAGTTACTTTCTGTATGGTGTGAGGTAAGGGTTTAATTTGTTTTACATGTGGATACCCAAATGTTCTAGCACCATTTGCTAAAGAGACTATCCTTTTTCTAAATTGCCTTTGCATGTTTGTTGAAAATCAACTGATGTCACTACTGTCCATATATATAGATATATGTATGGCTCTATTTCTGAACTTCCATTCTGTTCTATTGATTTATCTCTTTTTATACCAGTGTAACATTACCTTGATTATTGTAGCTTTATACTGAGTGTTGAATTCAGGTAACACAATTCCTCACATTTCTTTTGAAGTTGTTTCAACTATTCTAGGTCCTTTCCATTTACAATCAGCATTGACATTTAGCTTGTCAATTTCCACAAAAAATTCTGTTGTGATTTTTTTTAAGATTTTATTTGTCAGGGACGCCTGGGTGGCTCAGTTGGTTAAGCAGCTGCCTTCGGCTCAGGTCATGATCCCAGCGTCCTGGGATCGAGTCCCACATCGGTCTCCTTGCTCGGCAGGGAGCCTGCTTCCTCCTCTCTCTCTGCCTGCCACTCTGTCTGCCTGTGCTCGCTCCTGTGCTCTCTATCTGACAAATAAATAAATAAAATCTTTAAAAAAAAAAAGATTTTATTTGTCAGAAAATAATAAAGAAAAAAAAGATTTTATTTGTCAGAGAAAGAGAGTATGTGCACAAGCAGAGGGAGAAGCAGACTCCCTGCTGAGCAGGGAGCCCCATGCAGGACTCGATCCCAGGACCCTGAGATCATGTCCTGAGCCAAAACCAAGTCAGATTCTTAACCGACTGAGTCACCCAGGCACCCAATTGCTAAATTATTATTCATTTTATTAGCATTTTTGTAGATTCCATCACACTTTCTACATAGATGATCATGTCATCTATAAATAAAGACAGTCTTATTTTTCCTTTCCCTTACCACTTCCTTTCTCTTATTTATTTATTTTTTGGAACTTACTGTCTTGGCTGTTGAATAGAAGTGACAAGATCTTCCTGATCATCAAGGCGAAGCATTCCATCTCTCACCATTAAGTCTGGTATCAGTTGTATGTTTTGCACAGATGCCCTTTTTCAGGCTGGAGAAGTACCCCTCTACTTCTGGTTTACTGAGAGTTTTTATTAGAAAGGGATGATGAATTTTGTCAACTGCTTGTTCTGCATCTATTGAGGTGGTATTTTTTCTTGAGTCTGTTAATATGGTAAGTTACATTGATCAATTCTTTTTTTTTAAAAGATTTTATTTATTTATTTGTCAGATAGAGAGAGAGTGCAGGAGTGAGCACAGGCAGACAGAGTGGCAGGCAGAGGCAGAGGGAGAAGCAGGCTCCCTGCCAAGCAAGGAGCCCGATGTGGGACTCGATCCCAGGACGCTGGGATCATGACCTGAGCTGAAGGCAGCCGCTTAACCAACTGAGCCACCCAGGCGTCCCCCATTGATCAATTCTTGAATGTTAAACCAACCTCATATTCATGGGTGAAACTCCACTTTGTTATGATGTATTATCTTTTCTATATATTGGTACATTTGATTACTTAAATTTTTTGCATCTGTGTTCATGAGGAATATTGGTCAATAGTTTTTCTTCTGTAATGTCTTTGATTTTGGTAAGAGTAATGATGGCCTCATAGAATGAATTAGGAAGAGTTCCATTTTGATTCTCTGGGAAAGTTTGCGTAGAATTACTGTTACTTATTCCTCAATACTGGGTAGTATTCAAGTGTGAATTTTTACAAGCTTAGGAAGAACATTGTAAAAGACTGAAACGGACCCAAAAGATGACTAGGTGTATCCTGTCTGGGTCATGCTTCTAGGTTATCAGCCTTTCTTTGTCTTTGAGCTGTTTACTACTCTGCAACCTGTAGAACACTGATAATAATGCAAGAGTCTTGTCCATAAAAATGCAGTTAATTGTATCTGGTGGAATGCAATTTATTATTGCCCTGAAAACAGACCTACTCTGCATATATTGTAAAATCATTTCATGTCATTGCCTGTTCTTTGAATTATATTCTGAACCAACTGTTAGCATCTCATGGTTCCCTCATTAGTTAATGAGTTAAATGAAATCTTGGACACATGTTCGTTTTATACTTACACCTTTAATGTCATCATCTTTTTCCACAGGAATGATGAGAATTCATGGTACAGGCTTTGTTCAACCTAAGTATTACCAGGTTGGTGACCTGCTAGGGTGATGATATCCAGATAAGGGTTGTTTTAAGATGAAAGAGAGAACTGGCATTTGTTTCCTCATCTTTAAAAAGAGGTATTGGGATGGATAATTTCTAAAGTCCTTTCTCATTCTAACCGTCCAACTCTGACTTGGCGATTTCATGATGAACTTACTTCGATTTGCAGAGTTCAGTTTCATTATCTGTTATAATGGAATAGTGACACTTTCTGTACCCATCTCAGATAATCACACGAGGTAATAGATTTGAAATGTTGGAAGTGCAGTATAAATCTAGACGGTTATTATCTGTTCTTCGTGAAAAGCAAAGATAAAGGATCCCAAGCCTCATTCTCTCATTTTGGTCAATTGTTGAAAATTTGAAATCTTTGTAATCTTCCAGGAAACCTGAATGAGCTGATTTGGACTTAAACTTGTTTTTTTCATTGAAGAAGAGTCATCATCTTAAATTAATTTCATCATGGGCTTTAAGTAATCTAGAATGGTATTAAATTCTAAAACTAGACATTCTGAAATACATCAAATGCCTCTAGGGCTGCTCTCAGACACTGGGGCAGTTGCACAGACAGCGCTGAGAAGGAGCCGTTCTCATTTCTACACTGTAATTAAAAGGTTCCCAGAATTCTTCAAAAAGCTGTATGTCTCCCATTTCCTCACGGCCAGTGCTGTGTATGAACCAGAGTACTCCTTGTGAAGGGTCTTATCTTTCCCAAACTAAATTTAAAACTCTTAGAATATGAGAGAAAAATAGGAAATCTACCCTATATTTTATGTGTCTATGTATGTATTCATCCATCCATCCATCCTACAAGTATTTTCCGTGTGCAGGGCATTATGCACGTTACAAAAAAAAAAAAAAGGTCTAGGATGTAACCTTGCTTTTAAGGAGATGATGAAAATCCTTCTCCCACCGGCGGAGCATGAGGGGTGAGGGGGAGAGCACCTGAAGGTCTTTACTAGCCAGTGCTAGAGGAACTGCTACTCAATTAATTAATTAATTAACCATCAGCAAACGGCATCCAGCAGGGAAGTGTGGCTTAGCTTCCAAATGCTAATTGTTGGCCCCTTTATGGCGCTGAGACAGCCAGGGCAAATCATTGCAGGATCCCAGATGAGTTGGCGCGCAGACACTGCAAGGAGGCTATGATTCTCATTTGTACCAGCATGGATGCCAGTTTTTATCTAGTGAGATTAATTAGAACTTTGAGAAGTGTAAGTTAGAGCCATAAAATATTAACATTCACGGCGTTGATAATGTGCAAGTGTACTGAAATACCCTGGGGCGATCTTCGGGTATGTGGCTTTGACTGGTACTCCGAGGTGGAGTTCCCCGCCCCCTTTCAGGTAAAGGGTCCTTAGTGTTGTGCTCAGTGACTCTGGATAGTCATCAACCGGACCTTCACCTTCCCTTGCCGCGCACGTTCTTGCATCCCTCTTCCGAACCCCTTTTGTGCTTCCCAGAAAATGCAATGCTACTTGGAAGCACGTGTCACGCACCTGTTGCTAGAATCCTAGCTGGGACAGCTCCAGGAAAACTTCTGGCTCAGTGTTCTAGGTTGTTCGTCCATCATCTACATGACCTATGATGCTCCATGAACTGGGGAAAAAAGCAGCATTTCTTTCTGCTCAACATGCAGTTCCCAATCACTGAGTGCTCTGAGAAGGTGATGGTCATGACGAGCCGGTCCATATCCTTACATCTTTGCACGATGCATTTCCCAAGTGTTCCTATCTCGTAATTAATTACTTTAGTTCCGTTAACACAAACTTCTAGAGAGAAAGGCCCATGTCTGCATCGAACAAACTGGTTCCAGGGACAGTGACAAGTGTAAATAAAGGCTTCATCTTCCCTCTGTTCGCAGCTACTGAATCATGGGTTTACACTAAGAGAGGGGTACATTGTCAGACCTTTGGCACTGTGGAGATGCTCTAATTCAGATTCCTTCCGCCCAGAGAGGTCAGGCACCTGCCTTACAGTGCACTGCGGGTGAGAAGGAGGACCATGAGGTACTTCCCACCAGCACACTGTCTTCTAAATTGTGAGTCTGTTGTTGTTTTGTTCTATTCTAGCTCCATCCTGACCGGGGACATTCGGCATATTTGGGGATTCCTATCACTCTTTGTCTTTCTACAGTTGGATAAATCCCCACACTGTGAAATCGACCTCTCCCACCCAGAGTCAGGTCTCGGACTCCCTAGCCTCCATGTGGGGAAGCAGGGACCTGCTTCCCACACACCCACCAGGTGTCCCTGCACTAGACGCTGACTTGACAGTGAACATCTGATGACATCTGTGCGGGCATCCCATTCTACTGATGCCGGTGGCAGCAGTGACGGTGACCATGAGTCCCAGAGGCAGAAGTGGCACCCGGCTAGAAGCACACCTGGGGACACTGAGTTTGCACCGTGCGGTTCTCAGCGGACCCTGTGACTCATGGATGGCTTCAGAAACTGGTTCTGGAAGCACGGGTCTGTCACCTAATCTCTGCAGGAAATCCTTTTCTGCTTAAATTAGCCATGGTGGATTCTGTTTTATTTTTTTCATTTTGGTAATTAAAACCCTGATCCTTACAGTACTGGTACCAGAAGTAGTGCCCAGCCACAGATCTTCAAGAAAACAAGAACTGAAGGCTCGTTCTCTGAGCCGAGTGGGTGTGAACACAGCGAGAACACATTTACTACTAAAAGGTGCGACTATGGCAGCCCTCAGCAGCGGTGGCAAAGCTGTTGTCAGTGATCACTTTGTGGTTACGAGGAATGACATATCCAGTGAAGGCAAGGCTCTGGGGGAATGCGTGGCCACAGCCATGGGACAGTATGACAGGAAGGAGAAGGTCAAACCCTGTGAGGTTGTACAGTTGCTTTTAAACAGAAGATGCGGTCTATACGCACAACGGAATACTATGCGGCCACCAGAAAATGAAATCCTCCCATTTGCAATGACGTGGATGGAGCTAGAGGTATTATGCTAAGCAGAAAAAGTCAGGCGGGGAAAGACAACTATCACATGAGCTCGCCGATACGCGGAATTTGAGAAACAAGACAGGATCAGAGGGGAAGGGAAGGAAAAATGGAACCAGAGAGGGGACAAACCGTAAGAGACTGTTCCTCGTGGCACTCAGACCGAGGGCTGCTGGAGGGGAGCGGCGGGGGGGGGGGGGGGGGGGGGGGGGCACCGGGTGCTACCTACGGCTGGCAGATCCCTGCATTCTATCTCTGGAACTCATGATACAGTATATGTCACTTAATTGAATCTGAATAAAACTGCTTGATGTCAATAAGTAAGCAAACAGACTGCAGACAAGAAAGAAAGATTATATATCCCAAATCTTAAGTTTCGGTCTAAGGAATTTTCAGCAAAGTCGAGCGTTTCTGATCACCCTATCAACCACCACCAACCACAGCTCGGGGCTGCCCGGCGACAAGCCCCAGCCCTCGACCTACCCGCTCCCAAGCCAGCGAGAGCCCAGCGCTGTTATCACACGCGCAGGCCTCGGGTCGGGGCAGAGGCAGATGCTGTGACTCGGAATGGGGCCGCGCGGGGCGATCTGGACGCCTCGGAGTGTGCGGCGAGACCCCAGCCCACCGACCGGCCCCCCACAGAAGCCGCCCTCTCCTCCGCTGACGGAGCTGGAGACGCTGCAACGGGGGAGCTAGTCCTCACGCCGGACCCCCAGCCCCTTTCTTGCGTCTACACCGTTAAGTGCGGTGATTCCAGCCCAGCCCTAAGGGAGCTGGTTTTCATTACTTGCCAACAGAGTCCTAACCAGTGCGGTTGCCAGGCCAGGCTCCTGCTGTAACTGGGGTTCTTCTGGAAAACACAACACAGCCAGCCTCGGGGCTCTCCCTCTCTGCTCTCCCCGCCCGGCCTTCCCATCTTGGGTTGGCCACAGGTGGCAGGTAGGCCAGAAGAACCGGCTGGCCCAACAAATAAGCCAACCAGGAGCCACGTAAAGGGGTCCAGGGGCGTTAACACGGTATCTTCCCCGGGCCCACCTCAGCTCTGCCCATCGGCCTGCCTGCTCTCCTTGGCATCCTCATCTACACGTGGGCATTCCTTAGCTCCTGGGCAAAAATTGGGTGTTCTCTAGTCTCCTGCCACATGGCCGCCCACAAATATGCAGAGGGATCTCCTTCTCTTCTTGGGATCTAGGAACTGTGTCCCCGCACAGTTTCTGGACCGGCTTGTAGAGACGTCCGGGAAGACAGACGTGAGCATCTCTGCATGGACACCAAGCCCTGGGAGCTGTGACCGTGATGGGGACAATGAGCGTTCTTCCAGACCTGCAGGGGCCCTGGGGCCCGAGACTCTCCACGATACCCCAAGCTCAACGGTGACTTCCAAGCCGCCTCTTGGTCTTTAATGTGCATCTGAACATTCATGTAAATTCTTGCTTCACTATTGTTTAAAATGAAACAAAACAAAACAAAAAATAAATAAATAAAATAAAATGAAACAAAACAAAACAAAACCTTGAAAGTAACCTAAACGTTGCCAACAGGAGAGTGGCCGAATCTATGACTGTACATTTAGAGAAGCGGGTGCAGCTATCAGGCAGAGGGCAGAAACTAGTGGAACTCTCAAAATCAAAAGAGCTAAAAGACATCATTTTAAATGGCTGCATACGCTTGGTTATATGGATGCACCGTAACTTCCTCATCCGACTTCTCATTCTTCAACTGTAAGGTTTTTTCAATTACATCTGCTATTACATGTAATAACCCCGGGACCGTTTCTGTATACAATCTTCTGTAATTTAACATACTCTCCTCCGAACAGATTCCTAGAAGGGGAGTTTCCAGATTAAAGGACACAGATTTTAAGGATCTTGATACAGATTTTCAAAGCACTTTTCACAGTGTGTGCATTGACTTCTTCTCTGCAGAGCATGAAAATTTAATTCCACTCTCCCCAACATTATCTTTGATTGGCTAAAAACAATGCTTCATATTGTTTTAATCTGCATTTCTGGATTACCAGTTAGGTTCACAATTTTATTTATTTATTTATTTATTATTTGTTAAAGATTTTATTTATTTATTTGACAGAAAGAGATCACAAGTAGGCAGAGAGGCAGGCAGGGGGTGGGGGGGAAGCAGGCTCCCCGCTGAGCAGAGAGCTGATGTGGGGCTTGATCCCAGGACCCTGAGAGCAGGACCTGAGCTGAAGACAGAAGCCCTAACCCACTGAGCCACCCAGGCGCCCCAGGTACACAATTTTAAACATTTCTTAGGTTATTTGTGTACTTTCTAAGAATTATCTGTTATGTTTAGGGCCCATTTTCCTCCCGAGTTTTAGTGCTTTTCCTATTAGTCTTTTTAAGATTATTTATTTAGGTAATCTCTACACTCAGTTTGGGGCTTGAACTCAAGACCTCAAGATTAAGAGTCCATGCTTTACCAACTGGGCTAGCCAGGTGCTCCTATTTTTCCTATTAATTTACATAAGTCTTAATTAACTAGGACAATTGTGCTGTTGCGCACTCTGCAACCTGCCCACCGGTCTTTGGAAACCAACTGATTTAGTTATAGCAAATGACAACTGCCTTATCCCCAAAAGCTGTACTGCTAATCCCAAAGGAAAGCCCTTACACCTTGTACATACAGAGACCTCATGCAGATTGTGTGTAACAAGAATGTAGTTTCAAACAGCTTGAATAACTCAAATTATAATTTATTTAAAAGGTATTCCACTTGCATGGCTTGATGTGTTAAACCTAAAGGAATCAATAAAATAAATTTATTTTCTATGCAGTGATGTAACAAATCTATTTTATTTAGACCATGGAATTATAAGTACTTTGTTGCCTTTGGAAAAATAAGAATCCCAAGGATACCACACCTATAATTTTGTCAGATTTGACATCAACAGGGCATTTTGGGGATGTTTGTTTGTGATAAACCACCAAAAGGTAGTGCAAGTAAGAGCCTGGACTGAATATCATTAGTGATCATGATATCACGAGTGTGAAAGATGGCACTTCTACACAAATGGTAAGATGTCTGTTTCAGAGTCTTCATAGCTACTCCAAGGCCCCACTATAGCAAGTGTTAATGATAAATGAAGATGTTGGCCTTCATGAAAAAAATCTTGATTAAGAGATGACTTTTAGAACTGAAAAAACAATGTGGCACCGTTCAGGCAATGATTCTAAGGATCTGTGGAACTGAATAAAAGGAATTGCTTTTAAAATGGAGGTGAGGGTGCCTGGGGGTCAGTGGTTAAGACTCTGACTTCAGCTCGGGTCATGAGCGCAGGGTCCTGGGATTGAGCCCTGCATCGGGCTCTCTGCTCAAGCCTGGAAGCAGGGAGCCTGTTTCCCCCTCTGTCTCTCTGCCTGCCTCTCTGCCTACTTGTGATCTCTGTCTGTCAAATAAATAAACGAAATCTTCAAAAATAAATAAATAAAATGGAGTTGAGGGTGCCTGGGGGGCTCAGTGGGTTAAGTGCCTGCCTTCAGCTCAGGTCATGATCTCAGAGTGCGGGCATCGAGCCCCGTATTGGGCTCCCTGCTCAGTGGACAGTCCATTTCTCCCCCTGTTCGTGCTTTCTCTCTCTCACTCACCCTCTTTCTCTCAAATAAATAAATAAATAAATAAAATCTTTAAAAAATTAACAGAGTTGAGGGGGCTAAGGAGATGGGCAAAATAGGTAAAGGGGATTAAGAGGTACAATGAAAAGTAGAACATAGGAAGTAGGGTCCATAACACTGTAAGTTGTAGGGACTATGTTGATGGTAACCACATTCACCAGGAGGAGCACTGAGCTATGCATAAAACTGTCCAATTGCCATGCTGTGGACCTGACACTAATATGACACTGTATGTCAACTATGCTTCCATAAACATTTTTAAAAATAATTAAAAATTTAAAAAATGTGGCCAGGAGCCCAGAGGAGGAGCTCTCACGTGGTACCACTAGCTGCAGCCCTCTGCAGACCCAAGAGGAGGGGGTGCGCCTTGCCTTCTCCCACAGGAAGCACCTCTCTTCACCACCCCAGCAGCAGGAAGGATTTTCTCCTTGTCCATCCAGCACGGCCAACTGCCAAAGAAGAGCTGTCATGACTCGGCAAATGAGAAGCCACCACTCCTGGTCTCCTCTCAAGGACTCTGGTCCAAAGTAGCCCTCCCACTCCCCCCCTTTCCTCTACACAAGCAAACTCCTCTCCTTTGTTCTCCACACTCATCCACGGCTCACCAGAGCTTGCTTGTTCTGTATTGCCGCTCCCCTGCTCTTCCTGAAGAAACCCATTTTGCTGGTATTTTCAAGGTCAACAGACCTAAAACCGATCTTTAAGAGTCTACAGGAGAAACCACAAACTCAGCCTTCAGTCATGGTCCCTCTTTGACGGGTCAGCTCTCAGGAAGTACTAAGAGCTGGTGGGCGGGGGCTGGTGCCTAGGTGTGGCTCAGTCAGCTGAGGGTCAGAGTCTTGGTTTCAGCTCAGGTCATGGTCTTGCAGTTAACAAGACTGAGCCCCATGTCTGGCTCTGCACTCAGTGCAGAGTCCGCTTCACATTCTCTCTCTCTCTAGCTCATGTGCCCGTGTTCTCTGTCAAATAAATAAATAAAATCTTAAAAAAAACCAAAAGAGAGTTGGTGGGGCAGGTTTCCCCATCTTCTCCACAGGTCCCTGAGTGAGCCTGCTTTTGCTAGTCATGTCACCTTACAGAAATGCATGATGCTTCTTGCTTCCTTCTCTGATTACTCTTTTTTTTTTTTTTTAAAGATTTTTTATTTATTTATTTGTCAGATAGAGAGAGCGCAGGAGCGAGCACAGGCAGACAGAGAGGCAGGCAGAGGCAGAGGGAGAAGCAGGCTCACTGCTGAGCAAGGAGCCCGATGTGGGACTGGAGCCCGATGTGGGACTCGACCCCAGGACGCTGGGATCATGACCTGAGCTGAAAGCAGCCGCTTAACCAACTGAGCCACCCAGGCGTCCCATTTGATTACTCTTTTCATCCTCCTCCTTGGGCAGATGCACACCATTATCACAATAACCTGGTTTTCATGCAGTTAACTTTTTTCTTACCACTTCTTTTTTTTTGTTTTTTAAGATTTTATTTATTTATTTGTCAGAGAGAGTGAGCACAGGCAGACAGAGAGGCAGGCAGAGGCAGAGGGAGAAGCAGGCTCCCCGCTGAGCAAGGAGCCCGATGTGGGACTCGACCTCAGGACGCTGGGATCATGACCTGAGCCGAAGGCAGCCGCTTAACCAACTGAGCCACCCAGGTATCCCCTTACCACTTCTGTTCCCAAGTAAACACCACCATCATTTTCCTGAGGTCAAAAAAAAATTGGAGTCCTTCCGGACTGAGGCCTTTTCTCCCACATTCTATCTGCCGGGTGACCCCACTTCTCACCCCCCACCCACTACTCATCTTTTCTGCTGAACGTGCTTCCTAACTGCTCCTGTGTCCACGCATGCTTCTGGTGGCCAATTATCCACCCAGAGGCTGGACTTGACCTTCTGAAGTGTGACTCAGATAATGTCATCGCACAGGACAAAACCCCCCAACGATGTCTGATCATAGCTGACATAAAATCCAGCATCCATACCGTGGCCTGCAAGACGGGCCGGGCCGAGGCCTGTCCCCTCACCGAATCCGAATCCGCCGCCTCCCTTTTGCTCACGGGGCCCCTGCTGTTCCTCACGTGCCAGCTCACCCCCACTGGAGGGCTTCTGCCCTTGCTGTTTCCTCTCTTAGAGGCTCGTCCCTCAGGTATTGGCCAGACTCTCCCCCCCTGCAGTTCGGACTCCGCCAAAAGGTCACCTGTGCAGAGCCGCCTTCCCTAAAGTAGCAGCTCCGTTCCGGTCTCCGTTCCTTGACTTTTCTCCCTAGCCCTTGTCACCACCCGACTTCACGGGCGGCCACCACTCCCGGACGCGCGTGTTCCGTGCGCGCTGCGCCCCAGCCTGTTCACGGGGGAACCGACGCTCCGGCCGCATCCCGCGCCCCGGTCCGCCGTCAGCCGGGCCAGAGCCCTTCCGCCACTGCTTATGCGCCCCACGGCTGGGGACCGTGCCGGCGGTGGGAGGCCCTCGATGATACGGCCGGTGGGGGGTTTCACTCCAAAGAGCAGCCCCCACGTGGGGAGCATCGCGGACTGCCTGGGGCGAGGCTGCGGAGTCCAAGAGAGCGGGCAGAGAGGGAGAACCCGGAGAAAGGCCATTTGAAGAACTTCAGAGCTATGAGTTCAGTTTGTAACTCTACATGTAGAAGATGCCAGAGAAGTGAAGCCGATTCAGAAGATGCACGTCCTTTGTTACTGCTACTGTAGCCATCATGGCGCTTTCTCACTGCTACACAGTGTTTTTTGTTGCACTACGGAACACAAGCCAGGGCAGTATCAGTCAGCAGGACAGCAAGGTGAAAAGCAATTCCCGAGTTGAGGGCACAAGGGAATGACGAAGACTGGATGGACAGCAGTGACGCACGGAGGGGAGAAAAGCAAACCTAAAAAAAGTAAGATAAATAAAAAACTAAGATATCAAAAATCAGACCAGCCATATCAAGGATCATTAAAAATTTTAATAGATTAAATTCTATTAAAATACAAAGAATCTCAGATTGCACTTAGAAAGTTACAGACGTTTTTTAAGACGTACATCTAAATAGAAGACACGAAGATATTAAAAATCAGACCAGCCATATCAAGGATCATTAAAAATTTAAATAGGCTAAGTAAAAAACTTAAATGGACTAAATCCTATTAAGATACAAAGAATCTTAGATTGCCTTCGAAAAATATATACAAAACAAAATTCCGCAGGAGGGCCGAAAACACAGGGATGGATATAGGGGAGGAAAAATAAAAAAGCCAGACTTGAAACAGTTGAGGAAAAAGCATTAATGTGACTGAAATAGATATTTATATTAATAAAAGATAGTCACTAAGAAGATGTAATAATGATCCTTTGTGAATTGAGCAACACAGTCATAAAGCGAAAATTGTTAGGATTGTTCAAATCTGAGGGGTACCTGGCTGGCTTAGTGGGTGGAGCGTGTGACTCGATCTCAGTTATGAGTGTGAGCCCCATGTTGGGTGCAGAGATTACTGAAAAATAAGTTCTTTAAAAAAAAAAAGAAGACATGCTAAAATTTGATAAGGCAATGACAAAGACTTTAAATCTTTAAAAAACTAAAACATCAAGTATATAAGGAAAAGGAATTTACTGCAACTTCATATCAATAAATTTGGAAACATAAGCATGATTGGAAATGTCTTTTTATTTTTTTATTAATTTATTTATTTGTTAGAGAGAGAGAGAGCACAGGAGCGAGCACAGGCAGACAGAGAGGCAGGCAGAGGCAGAGGGAGAAGCTGGCACCTTCCGAGCAAGGAGCCCGATGTGGGTGGGACTCAATCCCAGGACGCCGGGATCATGACCTGAGCCGAAGGCAGCCACTTAACCCACTGAGCCACCCAGGCGTCCCGGAAATGTCTTTTTAGGAAAACCTGAATAAACTAATAATTATAGGAAAGAAATGTAGTCACAGATTTGTCTCCCCCCAATACTCTGAGCCAGTTTCATGTTGTAATAGGTAAATTTTACTAAATCTCCCCAAAAGTTATAGTTAGAATAATTTTTTTGTTTTTCAACTGCTCCAAATAGTGAGGGGAGGAAGAATTTCAATTCATTCTAGAAGGCTATAATAACCTTGATCATAAAATTGAGCAAAGACACACAAAGGGAAACTGTAAACATAGTGGCAAAAATGCCAAATGAAACACGACAAATGAAATCCAGGCATCGACTAGAAGTTCAGTATGCAGGGAGACATAAAATGGTGAAGTCTATTACCAATGACGTTCACAGCACTGACAGAGAAGAGCGGGAGCACAAAAGGACTTCAACAGCTGCCACGGCTCCCCTTGAACGCACTGGGTGGCCGGGGACAGACAAAAGCCCCCCAAACTGGCTAACGATAAGCGTCAGTAAGTGTCCTGCTCGAAGGCGCAGAGGCCATGTCATTCTTGTTGAACTCAGGAACAAGACCAGAGGGTGGGCACTGTGACTGCTAGTCAGTACTGTCCCGTGGGCCCTAGCCGACGCCTTTAACACAGAACAAGCTACAGAAGGAAGTGGCCAGCCACCGTTACTAGAGATGACATGATGGCTGCTTACAAAACCTACAAGGAACAGAAAAACTCAAAGACCTTCTTATAAACCAGTTATAAGTAAAACACAAACATTAATAACACCGATAATAATGACAATAAATTAGAAAAGTCAATGGAAAAGAATTCTATCAATGGCAAAAAAAAAAAAACAAAACCCAAAACACAAAAGCTCAAAACTTAAAGTATTTAAGAATAAGCATAACAATAAATATGTTATTTGTTTCCTACAAAGGAGCTCTCTAAAATTTACTCGAGAACATGATCAGTACTTGAAGAAATAGATGTTTGTGCTGGTTCCTACTGGAAAGACTCACTGTTATAAATTCCAAGTTCATCTGTATATTCAATGCAATTTTAAATAAAATCCTAATGGGTTTTTGTTTGTTTATAAGCTGATTCTAAAGTTTATTTGGAATAGTAGAGTGTGGGAGAATAACTAAATATATATATATTGCATTTTGTAAAAGATTTTGGCGGGGAGAGAGAAAGAGCAGGCATGCGTCCACATGCGTGTGGGGAGAGGATCAAAAAGAGAGGGAAAGAGAGAATCTCAAGCAGACTCCCCGTCCTCCCCACTGAGCATGGAGTCCCACTTGGGGTTCCATCTCAGGACCCTTTAAAACAAGTAGGCTCCATAAGCCAAATATATATATATATATATATATATATATATATATATATATATATATATGTATTTTTTTTTTTAAGATTTTATTTATTTACTAGACAGAGAGGGAGGGAGAGCAAGCAAGCACAGGCAGAGGCAGAGGGAGAAGCAGGCTCCCTGCCAACCAAGGAGCCCGATGTGGGACTCGATCCCAGGACCCTGGGATCATGACCTGAGCCGAAGGCAGCTGCTTAATCAACTGAGCCACCCAGGCGTCCTGAGCCAAATATATTTTTAAAAAGAAGAATGATGGCAGAGAAAACCTATCCTCTGAAATATCAACATTTACTATAACAAAAGTACAATAATTAAAACTGGCATAGGAAGAAATAAAGAGTCAAACGGAATAAATCAGAAACAAGTCAGTTCACAATGCATTTGAAAGAAGGCAAAATAAACATTTTTTCTCTCCTTTTTTGAGGTATAATTGACATATAACATTATATTAGTTTCCTGAAGTAAAGATTTAAACATTACAGACAAAACCGCATGAACGCCAGAAGGAAATCTAAGAGGGTACTTTTGTCATTTGGTCCTATGGGGAAGTCAATTCTCCCACAAGACACCACCCAGGAGCCGCAAAGTTTCTGATTTGACTACAGACAAAAACGTAAGCTTCTGTTCCATGGGAGATACCATAAATAAATTTTTTGAAAGATTTTATTTGGGGCGCCTGGGTCGCTCAGTGGGTTAAAGCCTCTGTCTTCGGCTCAGGTCATGATCTCAGGGTCCTGGGATCGAGCCCCACATTGGGGCTCCGCAGGGAGCCTGCTTCCTTTCCTCTCTCTGTCTGCCTCTCTGTCTACTGTGATCTCTGTCTGTCAAATAAATAAATAAAATCTTTAAAAAAATAAAAATAAAAGATTGTATTTATTTGACAGACAGAGAGATAGTGAGAGAGACAGAACAAGCAGGGCGAGCAGCAGGCAGGCAGGCAGAGGGAGGGGGAGAAGCAGGCCCCTCGCTGAGCAAGGTAAGGCAGATCTGAGCAAGCCAGATGTGGGGCTTGATCCCAGGACCCTGTAATCATTACCTGAGCCGAAGGCAGCCGCTTAACCAACTGAGACACGTAGGAGCCCCCATAAATAAAATTTTTAAATGACCATTTAGAAAAAGCATATAATGATAAATATAATAATAAGAGCCAGTATTAATATAGGTGTTCTTATCTGCTAGGAATTTTGCTAAGCATTCTACATGAATTATGCAATTAAAAGGGATAGGTATTAGTATTATTAATATTATTCCATTTTAGAGATGGGAAAACTGAGGCTCAGAGAGGTTGCCTATATACTAACTGGGCTAATAACTGCAGTTGGCATTTGTTGCCTCGCAGTGGTTAAGACGCCCATTCTTTTGGCCCCATCACTCCTTGGACACGTGAACAAAGTCAGCTAGAATCTTTTTGGCTTTGGTTCTGGAGGAGAATGGACCCTATGCTTGGGTTTAGAAAGCTTGAAGGATGTGAATTCAAAGTTTCCAGTGGCCATCAATGTTTCTGGCTACATAAAGAAAACCTAACTCCAAGAGGATCGAGCCACAGAAGTGACAGGCAGAGGTGAAAGGTAAATGGAGAAAAGTTCTGACCTAACTGTTTGGGTCCCTCAATCCACTTGTGCCTGATTGTGGGGGTCAGTAAATACCTTCTTAAGCGAATTTGGATGGGTTGTCTGGCCCTTGGGTTACAAGGCCCACAGTATATGAAGACTCCCTCTACTCTTTAAGGAGAAGAAAGACAAACAAATCAACAGTACGATGCACAAAGCATGTGATCAGAAACTCCAGGAAGAAGTAACACTGAGGGTTAATTCTAGAACTCTTATCTGGGGAGGCCAAGCCTCTCGGTGGCGGACAACCACACACAGCTTTAATCTGCTCCTCTCGAGGTCTGCCCAGTGCTAAGAGCCACACGGATAAGGACATCCGTGGTTAATGTCCAGCTAGAAGTGCAGTGCAGACCATTTATTTTGGGATTACTTCTGCCTCATTATATGGATTTCTTATTTGGTGTTATGAATTTGAGAAGTAATATGCCTTATAAATGTAGTTAGAAAAGATGAGAAATCATTAATGGTTTATTGTTTCTGAAATATTTAAGAACTGAGGAAAGACTCCCCCGTCTTGGCTTCTGTGAGCATGCTGGAGGTGTGGGGCCTCAAGTGTGCTACAGGAGGGGTGCTGGTCATTAACCGGCTCTTTCTTGCAAGGTCTGTGACTGCGCTCCCAGGTGGCTTGCTGCAGAGCCCATAATGAAGCTGACAGCAACCGGAGGCATGCTTCTTCTTCCTTAATGCATGGCTTCTTTGGAATAGAATCAATTACAGTTTTATTTTATTCCATCTCTACAAATTGGCTGTGGGATGATGCTTCTTTGGTGTTGAAAAAAAGTCCCTGGGTGAGAGACTGACACAGAGCAGAAAAAGGAATGTCCCCACGAAGTATGTGACACAAATTGGGCACTGTGACAATTTAGGGCAAAAGTTTACTGAAAACCTACTCTGCGCTCAATGTGGAGCACTCAAAATGAGTAAACGTTCCTTCCCTCAAAAAGCTTTCCATCTAGCTTGAGAAAGAGGGACGGGGACAGGGAAGCAATGGTGGTCACCTTCGGTTCATCAACAAAGGGTGAGGACAAAGAGGGAAGAGGAGTGAGAGCAGGGAAATGACCTTGTTCTGGAGGTGGAGGTATTAACAGCCTATTTTGGATACATGTTCCTCTGGGACAGGAAGGAAGAAGTTTAAAATAAGTACAGATGTCTATATATCTGTACGATAATGACACCATGTTGAGTTTAATACAGGTTCATTTTGTCTCTTTAAACATGATGTGCTGGGGGGCACCTGGGTGGCTCAGTGGGTTAAGCCTCTGCCTTCGGCTCAGGTCATGGTCTCAGGGTCCTGGGATGGATGGAGTTCTGCATCAGGCTCCTTGCTTAGTGGGGAGCCAGCTTTTCCCTCTGCCCACCACTCCCCCTGCTTGTGCTCTCCCTCTCTCTCTGACAGATAAATACATAAAATCTTTAAAAAAACAAAACACCACTGTGTTGGCCTCAAAGCAATGATAACCTATTAGCAAGGTATGCCCAGTTCTACTAAAGGAACCAGAGCTCCTTGGAAAACTGTTATTCTAGGCATGGGGCAGAAAAATGTCAAAGACTAGTAAAGATAAGTTAAAATGGTATAGAACAAGCCTGAAAAAGCACCACTGATCAAATTTGGGAAAACTTCTAGCATCAAAAAAACTAGGACTGCAATGCATTAAAACACACCAAACATACACAAATTCAAGAGTTCGTACTGATATTGAAAACATTTCTTTCATAGTTACATTATGAGGCGGGTCAGGGAATCAATTCCTTAATCTAGTAAAGGGAGGGAATCCAGAATTCATCCTGCAATTCCAAACATGAGGGCAAATTCTTCTCTGTGTAAGAATCATGGCTAATCCATGTCAAAGGAATGAAAACGTTAGAATACCATCATTTAGGAACCCCTAATGAAATAATCATTCTAGGCAATGAGTGTTAACGTCCGCTAAAACGAACCGTAAGGGGGAGTGATGTCTGAGAGCTGCCCCACTGAAAAAAGAAAAAAGACAGAGGCACGAGGTAAATCAGAAGGGATGGCAGAATGTGGAGAACAAGGGGATGGATGTCTGGGGGCTCATACTATTTTCCTACCTTTGTGAATTTTTAATAATTTCCATAATAGAACTTTCAAAAAGTCCTTCTTCAGTTTCTCCTCTATGAAATATTTCCTTCTAGAGAGCAGAATTATGCAGTTTGCTCTTTATCTCCAAGTATCCCTGGAAATGAAGTGACCCAAGACTCTCAGAAGAGTTTTCCAAAACCAAGACGAGCCATCCATCCCACAGGAGGAGTTCTGCTGGGACAAGCATCTTTGTGGAGCCTGGGACACCGTGGGTTAACAGCTGGTCCCTGGCAGCTGGGTGGGGCCCCACAGCTGCCAGCAATTAGGGGAGCTGGCAGTCCCCTTAGGAAACTCCTGCTGCCTGATTAGGAGTAATTGCTAGCCAGCAACTAAATCCCCGATCGATAGAAAAGGAAATCCATTAGGGAAAGGCTGGGCAGGGAGAGGCCGCCTTCTGGTTAGTCTGCCTGTGCAAGGATACGCAGGCATGTTCACTGGTCTTTTTTTTTTTTAAGATTTTATTTATTTGTCAGAGAGAGAGAGCACAAGCAGTGGGATGGCAGGCAGAGCAGGCAGAGCAGAGAAGCACGCTCCCTGCTGAGCGAGGAGCCCAACGCGGGATTCGATCCCGGGACCCCAGGATCATGACCTGAGCCGAAGGCAGACGTGCTTAACCCACTGAGCCACCCAGGCGTCCCATATCATGAGGGCTCCAAACGAACGCCATCCTGCCAGTGTCACCGGGGAAACTACACTGTGAAACACTCTCATGGCTTCCTTCTGACCCTGATTTTGGTTGACAACTGGAAGATGCCTGTTTGGGCCAAGAATGGCATCATGACAATTGTTTCTTAGCGATATTAGCAATGTGTCATGGGAGTGTGGCAGTGGGCAAGTCCGCCAGGGAGCCCAGGCCAGGCTTCATGTAGGTGTGGGGTTTTACTGAGCTTCTGACGTTGGGCAGTTGTTCTATCTTAAGTGGACTCAGTTCAGAGACTCACTGGCAGCCACTGAAAAAACGTCAGATCCTTGTCAGTTTGAGATTGTGACGGGACACGGCACAGGAGGGCGATTTTCATGGGAGCCATCTCAGCCCACCATGCTAGGTTCTGAGTGTACAATAAAGATGCAGCACACGTGGACCTGACCTTGAGGAGTCCTGCAGCGCACTGCACATTCAAAACCAGGAAGAGAACGCAGAAGGACCACCGAAAGCGCTCACACAGCAGAGTGGGGAGGACTGTTACTCCTCTACCACCAAATTAACTTTTCTCATTTTGTTGAGTTTCTCATTAGAATCAAACACACACACACACGCACGCACAGAGTTTTCAGTTTTAACATACTTTGAAATTCCAGGGTCTTATAATCAAGTATGGACCGTATTATTTGAGAGACTACATTGTGAGCTTACTTCATTTTTTAAAAAGATTTTATTTTTAAGTAATCTCTACATCCAATGGGAGTCTTGAAGTCACAACCTGGAGATCAAGAGTCGCACGCTCCACTGAGCGAGCCAGCCATCTGCCTCTGTTTACTTGTTTCACAAGTAAGACATGAGTCCCATAAAGTAAAAGCATAGATTATACAAAGACTAGGTTAAATTCAAGCTGTGAACTTGTTTCTCCAGAAATAACAGGCATCTGAAAACAAGACAAGGGAAGAACCATACCATTATTCACAACTCTGTACAGAGGCAAATTCTGGCCCCTCTTGCACTACATGTGTAAGAAGTCTGAAAGATATTAAGTAAAACTAATGTGAAGAGGAAAAACATCCATGACGATGTGTCCCTAACTTGCTATTTACCTCAAATGTAATCTAGAGCAACTTTTTAAAGCACTTAAGAGCAATCATTTGCTTAAAAATCAAGTTCATTACAAATAATGCATTTATAAAAGAAAGGCATCAGCAACTCATTAAAGTTACTGTGTATATACGAAAGTAATAAATTCCATTTTTGTCAAACTATTCTAGGATTCAGATTTTCCCAAAGTACGGCCATACTGCTATTCAATTTAGACATCAGATGAGGGGCGCCTGGATGGCTCAGTCGGTAAAGCATCTGCCTTCCGGTCCGGTCATGATCCAGGGGTCCTGCATCAGGCTCCATGCTCAGTGGGGAGCCCATTTCTCCCTCTGCTGCCCCCCGTTGTGCCCCCTCTCTGACAAGTAAATAAAATCTTAAAAAAAAATAGATGCCAGGTGATTGTGCATCATGATCACACTGTAGAGAGCACCTTAATCGCTCTAGAGGGCTTTCTTCCCCAGTGAGTGCTACAGATGGGATCAGAAGGGGCCTCAGTGGGGATCGCGCCGGGCAGTTTTGTTTCTGAGGTTACTGGTTATCAAACATTCAGAAGACTGTCTGGCAGGAGTAAATTCTTACTATTCTTTTGTGTTGCTGAACTGGGATGAGGTCATCCTCAAAGTGACATATGAATTTGAGTGACTTGGCTCAGGAAGCTATCAAGAGAAGACAAGTTGTCACTGGCAAATTGACTTTATTTAAGGTTTTTGCCCCCCACCCCCAGAGTGTTCCCATAAAAAGCCCAATTATAGAGCAAGGAGACTGGCTCTATAAACTACAAAGGAAAACAAATCTCACTGTTTTTTGCTCAGAACTCATACTTTGTCATCTGACCCCAAAGAAGGCAAGTGTTGGGGACTGCCTCGGTTAGTGAAGCAGGAGGCAGGAGGAACACGATCTGCCCAACATTATGTGATTTATTATAGCAGAGCTGGTCCTGGAATCAGATTCTCCCATTTCTAATCTGATGCTCATCCTTTACCGTTCTTTCAACCTTGTTACTTTTTTCCCCCGAAGTGGTCTCTTTATTCTTCATTTCCTTTTCTTTTATTCCCTACCTAGTCCTTTTCTCAGATGCTTTTGATTTCTTCCCTCTCCTTGAGTTCTTCCTTTTTCAATTATGTGAGTTTCCTATTCTAGGAGTAGCTGAGCCCCCTGGAAATCTGGGCGTGAGGCGGCCTTGAAGAAGCATTAGAGACTTGGTTCCCACAAAACTGAAGGACAAATGTGCTGTTTAGTAACTGGAACGCCAAACTCTGTACATGGGATCACACACTAAAGTGTAATGCAGGTATGAAGAACTCTAACGTAAAAACCCAGATCCTCAAAGGTCTTGATCTTCAACTTCGACATTCTGTCTTGATGTAACTTTTCAAGGAAGTGCTTGTGATCCTGGACAGTTTATTATTTTTTTTAATTAACATATAATACATTATTTGCCCCAGGGCTACAGGTCTGTGGATCATCATCTTACACAATTCACAGCACTCACCATAGCACATACCCTCCCCAATGTCCATCACGCAGCTACCCCATCCTTCCACTCCCCAGGACCCTTCAGTTTGTTTCCTGAGATTGAGTCTCTTATGGTTTGTCTCCCTCCCCAGTCTCATCTTGTTTCATTTATTCCCTCCCCACCCCCAACAACCCCCTGCCCTGCCTCTCAAATTCCTCATATCAGAGAGATCATATGATAATTGTCTTTCTCTGATTGACTTATTTCAATAAGCATAATACCCTCTAGTTCCATCCACCTGGTTGCAAATGGCAAGATTTAGGGGTTTTGATGGCTGCATAGTATTCCATATTGTGTGTGTGTGTGTGTGTGTGTGTGTGTGTGTGTGTGTGTGTATACCACATCTTCTTTACCCATTCAACTGTTGATGGACATCTAGGTTCTTTCCATAGTTTGGCTATTGTGGACATTGCTGCTATAAACATTTGGTTGCACATGCCCCTTCGGATCACTACATTTGTATCTTTAGGGTAAATAACCAGTAGTGCAATTGCTGGGTCTCAGGATAGCTCTATTTTCAACTTTTTGAGGAACCTCCATACTGTTTTCCGGAGTGGTTGCACCAGCTTGCATTCCCACCAACAGTGTAGGAGGGTTCCCCTTTCTCCACATCCTCGCCAACACCTGTCATTTCCTGACTTGTTAAATTTTAGCCATCCTGACTGGTGTGAGGTGGTATCTCATTGTGGTTTTGATCTGTATTTCCCTGATGCCCAGTGATGTGGAGCACTTTTTCATGTGTCTGTTGGCCATTTGGACGTCTTCTTTGCAGAAATGTCTGTTCATGTCTTCTGCCCATTTCTTGACTGGATTATTTGTTCTTTGGGTGTTCAGTTTGGTAAGTTCTTTATAGATTTTGGATACCAGCCCTTTATCTGATATGTCATTTGTGAATCCTCTCCATTCTGTCAGTTGTCTTTTGGTTTTGTTGACTGTTTCCTTTGCTGTGCAAACGCTTTTGATCTTGATGGAGTCCCAATAGTTCATTTTTTCCCTTGCTTCCCTTGCCTTTGGTGATGTTTCTAGGAAGAAGTTGCTGTGGCTGAAGTCGGAAAGGTTGTTGCCTGTGTTCTCCTCAAGGATTTTGATGGATTCCTGTCTCACATGGAGTCTCACATCTTGAGTCTATTTTTGTGTGTGGTGTAAGGAAATGGTCCAGTTTCATTCCTCTGGATGTGGCTGTCCAATTTTCCCAACACCATTTGCAGTAATCAAAAACCTCCCAACAAACAAGAGCCCAGGGCCAGATTCTACCAAACATTTAAAGAACAATTAATACCTATTCTCCTGAAACTGTTCCAAAAAATAGAAATGGAAGGAAAACTTCCAAACTCATTTTAGGAGGCCAGCATCACCTTGATCCCAAAACCAGACAAGGATCCCATCAAAAAAAGAGAATTACAGACCAATATCCTTGATGAACACAGATGCCAAAATTCTCACCAAAATACTAGCCAATAGGATCCAACAGTACATTAAAAGGATTATTCACCACGACCAAGTGGGATTTATTCCAGGGCAGCAGGGTTGGTTCAACATCCGCAAATCAATCAATGTGATACAGTACATTAACAAAAGAAAGAACAAGAACCATATGATACTCTCAATAGATGCTGAAAAAGCATTTGACAAAGTACAGCATCCCTTCCTGATCAAAACTCTTCCAAGTGTGGGACGCCTGGGTGGCTCAGTTGGTTAAGCAGCTGCCTTCGGCTCAGGTCATGATTCCAGCATCCTGGGATCGAGTCCCACATCGGGCTCCTTGCTTGGCAGGGAGCCTGCTTCTCCCTCTGCCTCTGCCTGCCACTTTGTCTGCCTGTGCTCGCTCTCTCTCTCTCTCTAACAAATAAATAAATAAAATCTTTAAAAAAAAAAAAAAAACTCTTCCAAGTGTAGGGATAGAAGGCACATACCTCAATCTTATCAAAGCCATCTATGAAAAACCCACCGCAAATATCATTCTCAATGGAGAAAAACTGAGAGCTTTTCCACTAAGATCAGGAACACAGCAGGGATGTCCATTATCACCACTGCTATTCAACACAGTACTAGAAGTCCTAGCCTCAGCAATCAGACAACAAAAAAGAAATTAAAGGCATCCAAATCGGCAAAGAAGAAGTCAAACTATCATTCTTTGCAGATGAAAACCCAAAACACTCCACTCCCAAACTGCTAGAACTCATACAGGAATTCAGTAAAGTGTCAGGATATAAAATCAATGCACAGAAATCAGTTGCATTTCTATACACCAACAGCAAGACAGAAGAAAGAGAAATTAAGGAGTCAATCCCATTTACAATTGCACCCAAAACCATAAGATACCTAGGAATAAACCTAACCAAAGAGGCAAAGACTCTGTACTCAAAAAACTATAGAGTACTCATGAAAGAAAGTGAGGAACACACAAAGAAATGGAAAATGTTCCATGCTCATGGATTGGAAGAACAAATATTGTGAAAATGTTTATGCTACTTAAAGCAATATACACGTTTAATGCAATCCATATCAAAATACCATCAATTTTTTCAAAGAAACGGAATAATCCTAAAATGTATATGGAACCAGAAAAGACCTCGAATAGCCAGAGGAACGTTGCAAAAGAAAACTGATGTTGGTGGCATCACAATTCCAGACTTCAAGCTCTATTACAAAGCTGTCATCATCAACACAGTATGGTACTGGCACAAAAACCGACACATAGATCAGTGGAACAGAATAGAGAGCCCAGAAATAGACCCTCAACTCTATGGTCAACTAATCTTCAACAGAGCAGGGAAGAGTGTCCAGTGGAAAAAAGATGGTCTCTCCCCGTCAGTTTAAAGGGGAGACTGTGGAGTACAGGTCAAGTTTAAACTTCTCTCCTCGGGTGTTCTTCATCTTCCTTTGCAAAGCAGGGCTTGTGGACTGCGTATCATTCTGCTTTGATTCCATTGTCCATTGCAACCCCCGTTGTTCTAAGAATCCCCAAACCTTCCTTCTGAAAGTGATAGTTTAGCCTCACAGTGCACAGGACACTTACGCTCAGAAACGTTCGACTCCCTGCATGAGGTTAAGTGACAGCAAGAGATTCAAGAGCAACAGAAAACAGAGGGTTCAAGAAGAGGCTGGAAGCCCCAAAGCTGAAACCTTGGAGAAGCCCTCCGCACTCGGAGTTAGTAAGCACAGAGAGGATTTGCCTCCGAAAGGAAGCTTCAAGTGTCAAAGTTGGAAATCTTCCTCAGCCAGTGAAACAGATTACTGTTAATAATTAGATAACGATCAGGGTTAGTTATCTGGGTGGCTCCGTCAGGTAAGCTGCCCACTCTTGGTTTCGGCTCAGGTCGTGGTCTCAGGGTCAGCAGACCAAGTTCCACCCTGGGGGCTTCCCACTCAGCAGGGAGCCTGTCCCACCCTCCACCCCTCCCCGTGCTTACTCACGCTCTCTCTCAAATAAATCATCTTTATTTAGGTTACTTTTTAACTGTTCTGTTGAGTGGTCTTGGACCTGATCTTGGAGGAAAAGCTTTCAGCTGATGACAGCTGTGGGCTTGTCATGGGGCCTTGATGTTGAGGCCTGTTCCCCCTACACCCACTTTGTCAAGACGTTTATTATAAACGTACGCTGAATTTTGTCAAATGCTTTTTATGCACCTATTGAGATAAGCGTGTGATTTTTATGCTTTATTTTGTTAACTTAGCATATCCCAGGGATTTGCAAAGGCTACCTGCATCCCTAAAAACAAAGGCCCCTGGATGGCGGGGTGTGACCCTTTCCATGTCTAGTAAATTCTGTTTGCTAATACTCTGTTGAGGATTTTGCATCTATTTTCATCAGGGACAGTGACCTATAATTTTCTTGTGGTTTTCTGGTTTTGGTATCAGGGTAATGCTGGCCTTCTAAAATGAGTTTGGAAGTGCTCTGTCCTCTTCTGTTTTTTGGAAGAAAGACTGATATTAATTCTTCTTAAGTTAATTCTTCTTTAAAACCATTTGGGTTTTTCCAAAACTTTGGCTTTCTTTAATGATTTTTATTTCCTTATTGATATTCTCCATTTGATTAGAGAGTGTCTTCCCTAATTCTTGAGTGCCTTAATTCTTCCAGTGTCTAAACTTCCTTAATTCAAGCTTTTTTCCAATTCTTTGAATGTATTTATAATTGACTTTTGCCTACTCATCCAACATCTGGCTCCTTACACAGGCAGTTTCTGCTGCCTGCCCTTTCTTGTGTGTATGGGTCACATTTTCCAGTCTCTTTAAATAACTGGAAAATTTTCTTTGCATAGTGACATTTTTTTAAAAAGATTTTATTTATTTATTTGACAGACAGAGATCACAAGCAGGCAGAGAGGCAGGCAGAGAGAGAGGGAGAAGCAGGCTCCCCGCTGAGCAGAGAGCCCCATGTGGGGCTCGATCCCAGGACCCTGGGATCACGACCTGAGCCGAAGGCAGAGGCTTTAACCCACTGAGCCACCCAGGCGCCCCGCATAGTGACATTTTTGATAACATAGTGACTCCAGTGCTGTTTCCCCTCCCCCGCCCCTCAAGGCTCGTCATTTCTGCTTCTGTCTGGTCTGGCTGGACCGTCCTACAAAACCTACGATCTGCAGGTGCCCTCAGACTCCTCTCCTGATCTCTGCCTTAAGGGGGCGGCTACTTTTGGTATCACACCCAGCGATTTCGTTCTCAATGACTGCTGGCAAATTGTGCTGTTGTTTTCAATAACACCTGGGGCATACATTCCTCCACAAACGGATCCAATTAAACTCAGGCCCCTCTGGGGAGCAGAGTTGGAGGCCAGTCTAGAGTTTTCTTCTGATGCCAGTGGGGCTCTTCTGAGCTGCCTCCTTCCCTGGTTCCCTCTGCTAAACTTCTAGCTGGTTTTTAATGTATCTTTTTGCTCTACTGCATCTACCCGCCTCCTCTTAATTGCCTGCCCTCACACATTCCAGTATCTGGGGGAGCACCTTTCAGCTTGAACCTCCCAGTGAAGTCAATTCTCTTGGGAGCTCTCTATTCTCGCAGCCAGGTCTCTTGGGAGCTCTCTATTCTCGCAGCTTCCTCCCTACCGCTGCCCCAGAGCTCCCCGGAGTGGCGGCGCCAGCTTCTCTCGGAGGGACACCTGGCTAGTGCCACGCGGGGATGGTAGCCTCTAATTTCTTGGTTCTCGTCTCTGGGCATAAATCCCCCACACAACCGAGGAGCTGGGCTGAGGGCTTCAGAGGCCTCCGAGTTCTTGGCCTGTTGTGCCTCTTGAGTTTCCACCCAGCAGCAGGTGGTGGGTAGTGAAGACCCAGATCTCTCCAGCTTCCTCAATATGTATTTGGGAGAAAAAGAGAAATGCTGGTAGCCCGTCCTTCCTGGAAAGATACTGTGTCCCACAGGTGGAAGCTGGAGAGAAAGCCCGATGTCCTCTTCTGGATCTGACCCAGGTAGAGCCTCATCATTCTGCGAGGGGCTGGGCAGGAGGGAAAGCAGCAGCTCATGCCTCCAAGGCCACAGACACTCCCACACCTCTCAGAGATTCAGCAGATTTTCCTGAATCAATGTTTCTTCCTTTGAGGTACGCCTTTGGCACACTTCTAGAGTCTTAAGACTCATGTTTACCAGCTACAGTGAATTCACAAAGGGGAAGGTCCGCCTAGACCTCCAGAAGTGGCCTCGATGGATTAAAAAAAAAAAAAATCTCGTATTCTATTTAAGACTTGGAAGGGACCTTCCAAAATCCAATTTATGAAGACATATCCAAGCATCCTTGATGCATGGTCCTTTCATCTCTGCTAGGTGACAAGTTATTCGTGACTTCCTACGCGGGCAACTGGTTTGCTGCTGGACGGCTTAAGGAAGTAAGAAGTTCACTGTGGCCTGAAATATGCCTGTTACTGATACTATTTTGAAAGCATCTAAAACTTTCTACTCCTTCTTGTCTTACACAGTCCTGCAAGTATTTGAGGCCAAGCATCAAATCTCCTTTTACTCATTTCTTTTTTATATAGTTAACTTTCAGTCTTTCTTTAAATGAGGAAGTTTCTGAACTTTTATTTTAAACATCCTAGTTACCTTTTTTCCCCTTAAAACTGGCCTAAATTAAATGAAAACATCTAAATGAGATCGGAGTGAGTCAGTGTATGAAACTATTATTTTCGGGGCGCCTGGGTGGCTCAGTTGGTGAAGTATCTGCCTTCAATTTGGGTTATGATCCCAGGGTTCTGGGACTGACCCCCAGGTGGGGCTCTCTGCTCAGCAGGGAGCCTGCTTCTTCCTCTGCCTCTGCCTGCTGCTCTCCCTGCTTGTGCTCTCTCTCTCTCTGTCAAGTAAATAATTAAATCTTAGAGAAAAAAGAAAGGAAGGAAGGAAGGAAAGAAGGGGAGGGGAAGGAAGGGAAGGAAGGAAGGAACTACAGTTTTCAGTACAGATGGGTATAAGTAAATAGATCAATAAATCAGTTAATACAGATAAATGATTAGTTGAATACCTTCCTGGAAAAGCTGAAAGATTTCATTTTACCAACTAGCATCTTTGGGCACTTTGTTCACGTGGGCAATATTATATCTGGTCCTCCCACGGCGCTAGTGGAAACCCGAGATGTCAGAGCTCAGGAGG
>ML111898.1:60481-79570 GCA_003697995.1 Taxidea taxus jeffersonii
GGTTTCCTAGGGGAGATTCCCAACCCTTACTCAGAAGCATTATTCCTCATCAGTGCAGGTGCAGTCCTATTAGCCTTTTATTTTTTCCCTTAATAAAGACAAATGAAAGATCACAGTGCAAACTACTCACAACACTTTCTAGATCTTACATCCAGAACAGCTCATAGGGAGGGATTAAATTAAGCCTGTATCTATGCTAGAAAGTATTTAGCTGAAGACTCTTTTTGTTTTTCTTCACTATGTCACATTAAAACATTTGATATTTACATTTGGAGCCAGAATTTTAAAGGGCATCAATGAGGTTTTCCATTTGTATGTTTTTGTGGTATAGTTGGGAATTATTTTTCAAGTGAAAATCAGCAGAAAAATCGTTCTCTGCTTACCATCCTCCAAGGATTCTATTTTTCCATATGAATATAACCTTATTATGGGATGGAATTTCAGCCTGGTGTTTCGTCTCCATAACAGCTATTAAATTCCACTATGGGTTATAGGTAAATCCTTGCCTCTCATGTAAAAGATCCAACAATTTTTGCTTTGAATAGTCTCAAATGCAATGAATTCACTCATCTGGGAGCATCTGATATTTCATTTCCTAGTTCTGCCCCATTTTTCTACCACAGATAGCTTATTACAGGGAAGCAAGGGGGCTGCACCTTATTTTGTGTTGAAGTAACAGGGATACCTGGTAGAGAGAAGGCACAATGGCCCCATGGGCTAGAACATGAAGAAGAAGAAAAGTCTCAGGAATAGGGTAGATTTTAGGGCAGCACAGAAAAGCCTGAAAATCCCCAGTTCTCTGAAGCAATGATTATCAAGGGGGCAATCCTAGCCCAACATTGAAAGCAGTACCTGGGAGCTTGTTAGAAATACAGAATCTCAGACCTTACCCCAGACTCATAGAATCAGAACATGTATTTAAAAAAAAAAAAAAAAATCTCCCAGGGCTCCTAAGTGGTTCAGTTGGTTAAGTGTCCTGCTATTGGTTTTGGCTCAGGTCGTGACCTTAGAGTCATGGGATCAGCCCTGCATCTGGCTCCATGCTCTGCGGGGAGTCTGCTTAAGATGATCTCTCCTCCTGGGACGCCTGGGTGGCTCAGTTGGTTAAGCGGCTGCCTTCGGCTCAGGTCATGATCCCAGTGATCCTGGGATCGAGTCCCACATCGGGCTCCTCACTCAGCTGGGAGCCTGCTTCTCCCTCTGCCTCTGCCTGCCACTCTGTCTGCCTGTGCTCGCTCCCTTTCTCTCTCTCTGACAAATAAATTAAAAAAAAAAAAAGATGATCTCTCCTCCTCCTCTGCCCCTCCCCCCATGCACGCACCCTAGAGTGTGCACACACATGTTCACTCTCTCTCTCATAAATAAATAAAGTCTTTAAAAAAAAAATCTCCTGGTCTTCTGTATGCTTGAGAAGCACTGGTGAAAACATCAAGAGTTTTATTCTTCTATGCCTAATGGTCCTGCTTTATTTAGGACTCTTTATAATGGAGTCACCCTAAAGTATACTGGTCTTAGGAAATACTTGGAACAGGGCTCAGGATCACATGGGGTAAGGTGGCCATGTATGCTATTCCTACTTTAGTTTACAGCTTACCCTAATGACTCATTCAAGGAAAATTTAATAAACTCCTATGAGCAAGGTACCAAGACGTGCTATGGGAAATACATATTTTTTACAAAACCTTAATTTTGTGATTGGGAGACAGGCTATCCTCAAAGTAAGAGACAGTCTCAATAGCATTCTGTTAGACTCTAACACTCTAGACGTTTTTAGACTCCAACTAGCTGTCACAAAACAGGCATATTGCTTTAATAAATGTTTCATTCAACCAAATGTAAAATGCATGTGATTATATGGAATTAGATTTGTTCTTTCCTTGTGCACATCTTGCTCTTCATTAGATGAATCAGATTTAAATGCCACATTGAAAATTCAGGAGTAGTTTCAGAAGCTTTCTGCTACATAAATACAACCTCAAATGTTAAGCATAGTGTTGTATGAGGAAAACACTAATGGGTGCAGATAGCTACAGATCATCTGGAGAAGTAAATTCTAGCAAGTGCCAATGAATTTGATAATCTTTAAAAAGAGTCAGGCTGGGGCGCCTGGGGGGCTCAGTTGGTTAAGCATCTGCCTTTAGCTCAGGTCATGATTCCAGGGCCCTGGGATCCAGCCCCGAGTCCGAGTCCGGCTCTAGTGGGGAATCTGCTTCTCCTTCTCCCTCTGCCCCTCCCCCTGCCTGTGGGCGCACTCTCTGTGTCCCAAATAAATAAATAAATAAAATCTTAAAAAAAAAAAAGTCAGGCTGTAGTACCTTTTCTAGCTCTATTGGGCAGGAGTGATCTGCTCTCCTATGAGCCAACCACCAGCTATTGATTATTGAATGGTTACTATGTAACAAACACTGAGATATGAAAGTATAGGATACAAAACTTGTTTTCCAGGATTTACGGCCCAGACCCATAGAAAAAGAGATGCATGCACAAGTAATGGTCAGGACAGTAGAGAAGTCTCAAACAAGGGGCATACACAAGTGTGCAGGTTAACTTTGGCCGTAGAGGTTCAGGGGAGCAGTGGGGCTAGGTAAGACCTGAGGTGAGTGCTGAAGCTCAAAGTTCAACAAAATGACAGAATCAGTTACTGTCTTGAGTAAAAGATTCTCCCTTACCTGTAGTTCTCGTGGTGCTTTTCCCAAGAGAAACATGTTCTTGGGACCGTCATATCAGAGATCTGATTCTAAGGTCCAAACCTGTTAGTCAACGTTACTAACCAGCCAATAAAGAAAGTGATCATTTCTGGATGGTTACTCGGCAAAGCTGCACGGGGCTTTATCTGTCAAAATGCGAGCATACTAGCTTCGTTTCATTATCCTGGTGAATTTTTTCCCTCCTGCTTCAGCCTAGCAGAATTCCAGCTGAAAACAGAGACGTGAAACCAGGGAGCAACAACAACCCTGCCCCGCTGACTGTTTGCTGTGCCCTCCAGAGCCACACTCGTCACAAACACGGCTTGAGAAATGCTGAGGGCAGATGGACAAACTAAAAGAACAATTCTCTCTAGCCCATCTTTTTAGGTTATAAGCAGAGAAAGTACTTGACAGTGAAAGAAGGAAGGAAGGCGGGGATTTGGGGCGCCTGGGTGGCTCAGTCATTAAGCGTCTGCCTTGGCTCAGGTCATGATCCCAGGGTCCTGGGATCACGCCCGCACTGGGCTCCCTGCTGAGCGGGAAGCCTGCTTCTCTCACCCCCACGCCCCCGGCTGTGTTCCTTCTCTCGCTGTGTCTCTCTCTCTGTCAAATAAATAAATAAGATCTTAAAAAAAAAAAAGGAAGGCGGGGATTTGAGTACCAGTTAAGAGTATTCTTACTATTAGTGATATACACTTTTGTTTACCAGTCAAGCTAACCTACTCAGAGCCCAAAGTAAAAAGCAGGGGCCTCTAACACTGTGCCAAAAGATAATTTTCCAAAGGTTAAAAACATGATCTCATATAAATATACAACGAATGTGTGCCTGAAGGTTTTATTCAACTCATTAGTTCATGAGGGAGATAGCAAAACTGGGTTCAAAGGAGAACTTGAAGACCAAGATTCTGATAACAATACAGGAATGTTGGGGTAAGATGACGAGGTTATATTTAAAACGAGTTAATGTCCCACAGGGCCATGAGCCACAACCTCTGGAGTCATCTTTCCCACTGGACAGAAATTATTTGCACCTTTAAGCAGACGAGAATCTACAAGTTAACCTCTGCTCCTACAGAATCATCCAGTAACCCAGTGAAGAGCCAGTCAAAGGAGGAGGCCCCAGCAGGGCACTGGAAGAGGACTGAGCAATCTCTTGCGTCTACTGTAAATTCCGAGTTAATTCTTCTTTCTTTTTTTTTTTTTTTTTTTTTCTGAGTTAATTCTTCTGACATTCAGAAGAGGCTCTCGAAAGGTATGGCAAAGGTCCACCGTCACAACGGAATAGCATACAGACCTTCATAACGCAGAAGACCTTGGACAATTATAAAAGAAGACTCCGGAAAGAGCAGGTACTCATTCTGCACAGTTTGTGGAAACAAGAGTTAACTGATGTAATAACAAAACTCAGGGAAGGAGGGCACAAAAAATGTTCCAGGGAACAGCAATGGGCACAGAGGTTGTCTACACGGCAGCCTCGATGATCTGGAGCCCAGGAGAGAGCCATCCAGATAGAAATGTAAAGGGTGTGTAAGTCCAATATTAAATTAAAATCTAACACGCTCTTGCTCATCTGGAAAATGCTGGGCTCAGTCATACATCAGCAGAGAGATGCCACTGGAGAGAAATAGACAGTCCATAAGCATCTAGGGCCATTTGGTTATAGCATTTAGGACTAGAAACCTCTGAAGGCATTAGTGTCTCATAACAAATCCCAATAAATCCTATTTATGTAAATGTCAATTATGAAAAATCTTAACGTGTTCTCCAATACACTCAGCTCAAGAAAGTACGCAAATACACCATTCAAAAATACTTCAAAAAAATACTTCCATGAAAAGTATTTCTTTTTTTTTTTTTTTAAAGATTTTATTTATGTATTTGACAGACGGAGATCACAGGTAGGCAGAGAGGTAGGCAGAGAGAGAGGAGGAAGCAGGCTCCTCGCTGAGCAGAGAGCCCGATGCAGGGCTCGATCCCAGGACCCTGAGATCATGACCTGAGCCAAAGGCAGAGGCTTTAACCCACTGAGCCACCCAGGCGCCCCGAAAAGTATTTCTAGATGTACAAGTGTTGTTATTTATAGAGAACAAACCAATCCAACCTCTTGTACTGAAGACCTACTTGGTGCAGGGTACGGTATTTGGCTGACGGGGATTAAGAGGAATAAGATACTGTTCCAGCTTTCAAGAAGCTTATAATAGGGGACGTCTCTCTGCAAACACATGGGAGCACCCAGGAAAAGACGAGTGACAAAGACCTGAGTCACAGCAAGGCAAGGAGGGCTTCGTGGAGGAAGCAAAATCTGAGTTGGGCTTTGAGGGATTCTACATTCATTTGACTGGAAAATGTGCTGAAAGGAATGACTATGAATAGATGAAAGGTCGCTCTAATATTTTTTCTTAAAATTATTCCAGTCATGTAGAAAAATACATGTGATACTACAGAGACAACTGACAAACTGAAATAAAAATATTAAGAAAAACAGAACCATGTTATGGACAATTCACTAAGGAAACAGAAATGGCCAATGAATGTCTGAAACTGTATCTGATCCTGTAAATAACCAAAGAAATGTAAGGTAAAATGTGATGCCCTTTTGCACGGAGCAGCATAGCAAAGATTAGAGAGGATAACACCCTGGGTCAGCAAATGTGAAAAGAAGCAAGTGCTCTCGGGGTGCCTGGGTGGCTCAGTCGTTAAGCGCCTGCCTTCGGCTCAGGTCATGATCCCAGAGTCCTGGGATCAAGATCCACATCGGGTTCCCGGCTCAGTGGGAAGGCTGCTTCTCGTGCTCCCTCTTCCCATGCCCCCTCCTGCTTGTGCTCTCTCTCAAATAAATAAATAACATCTTTAAAAAATAAAAAGAAACGAGTGCTCTCATATGCTGTTACTAGTTAAACTGGACCACTTCCTTTAGAAATGAATCTCCACTCTGAAGAACCTATCATGTGAAAATAAAAGTAGACAGCAATGCCAAGATTGCATCTGGATGAATGTCTTTGACACTGAAAGAATCTTTAAAAGGACAAAGCAAAGAAAGAAACATCCAACAACTGAAAATTGGTCAAATCACGGATCCATAGAGTATCATGCAGCACTAAAAACTACAGTCATGTAGGGGCGCCTGGGTGGCTCAGTGGGTTAATGCCTCTGCCTTCAGCTCAGGTCATGGTCCCAGGGTCCTGGGATGGAGCCCCGCATTGGGCTCTCTGCTCTGCAGGGAGCCCGCTCTCTCCTCTCTCTCTCTCTGCCTGCCTCTCTGCCTACTTGTGATCTCTGTCAAATAAATAAATAAAATCTTAAAAAAAAAAAACTACAATCATGTAAAATGTAATGATGCGGGAAAAGTCACAAAATAGTAAGTGTGAGAAAATCATATTCTAAAACCCTTGTCAGTCTGTATGGTCCCACTATTGTTTTTACAAAACAAAACGAAAAAGGATCTTAGTTTTCCTGTGTCTTTTCAGATTATGCCTTTAGGTCTCATCTCCCACGATTAGCAGTGGTCTAATTCTAAGCCAATGCATCTTTTTTTCCTTATGAGGAACTCTGGAATCAACTAGTAAATAACTGTTTTTAACTATCATACTGCTTAAATGTACGGTATACCAATGAAGTTAATATAGCTTTTAATTTTCTTTATAAAATGTCTGCAGTAAACATATTCCTTTAAAATCAGAATATCAATTATTTACAAACTGAAAAAATGGTTCTTACTTTATTTTTTAAAAAGATTTTATGTATGTATGTATGTATGTATTTGAGAGAGAGAGAGAGAGAGAGGGCATGAGAGTGGGGTTAGAGGCAGAGACAGAAGCCAACTCCCTGCTGAGCAGGGAGCCCAACACAGGCCTCAATCCTTGGACTCCAGGATCATGACCTGAGATGAAGGCACTTAACAGACTGAGCCACCCAGGCGATCCAAAAATGATCTTATTTTAAATAGCAATAACACTTTTGGGAATTTTGCCTAACGAATTAACCACAGAGACACAGAAAAATGTATGTGCCGGCACTATCTTAGCCCATGTTTATGAGGTCAAGCTTACAGGCTAACAACTGATTAGAGAGGGGAAAGGGAAGTCAGAAGAGCATACACCAGGGAGCACTGTAAGCCTGGTCTCAGGATGTCTCCAGTGTGTTCACAGGAAGTACTGTACCTAGGAGCTGTCCATTTGGGGAGAGGAGAAAATAAGTTACATGCTAGTCCCCTTCCCCTCTTGAGCTCTCATTAGTCAGAGTCAGCCCTAGAGGCACTGGGTCCCTAAATTTCCAAGCTGGATTACCTGGCCTCTCTAGGGAGTCAGTGGGGAAGCCAGCGGGCAGGCACAGGAGATGGTCTTCCATGGTCAGTCGGCGCTGGGGGCTCCTTCTTTAGTATGGCTATGGCGGCAGCAGCTGTGAGCTGGGTCTACGACCACAGCAGTAATATGAGCTATTGCTAGTGATACTCCTGTCTAGAAGGCAAGTGACTAAGGTGTGTGTTGGTGGGGGGTGATGGGCGTGAAGTAGGCATGGCCATGTGGACTGCAGTATTGCGGTCAACACAAAACGGTATGGTACATCCAGCGCCTTGCAACACGTGGATCTACTCATGTGGATATCCAGATCTCACATGAAAATAAGATGCCCTCACTTCTCCACAGGAAGAAATAAAAATCAACCTCAGTGGTGGTGGGCTGTCATCCTCTTAAACCCTATGAAGACACAGTCTTGCTGCTGGCCCCCAATTTGTAACTGGCATTAGTGTTACTCCCCACCCCCAGCCCCGCCGTATCTGTTCCAGATTGCCCTCACTTCCAGCCACGCATTCTGGCTGGTCTGGGGTTGCCTTCCTGGTTGGGTATGAGCCCTTCGTTGCCTTGCCCTTGTTGGGCCACAGCTGTTTCCACTACTCATTTATAATTCTCTGTGGCATGAAAGCATCACAGGATATCCTCATTTTATAAAAGAAAGGGTTGTGGGTTCAAGCCCCACATTGGGCTCCACACTGAATGTGCAGCCTACTTAAAAAAAAAAAAGCATATCCAAGAAAGGAATACTTCTCATCTATACCAAGTCTTATTATGTTGCTGCTAGGTGCAGCTTTGAGGCAAACACACCTAAAAAGGCGAGTCAGGTGGTGGGGGGGGGGCACTAGAGAGGCAAGGAGCCATGATCAATCATAAATCCTGATGTCTACAAGGATTTCTTTAACCAAAGAACCATAAACACATGGAGGGTTCCATGTTTTCCCATTTCTTACTCACTAAAGATGGGATTTCCTACCAAGTGGGTCAGGGAAGAAAAGATGGTTCTCTCAAGAACCTCTCTAACATCTCTATTTGGAAGAATGTGACACTTCTGAAGGGAGTTTCATGGGAAAGCAGCATCAGTGGAAAACACTGAAGGCACAGGAGGCTCACCTCATTTGGGCAATAAAATGGCACAGATTGATGAACTTACCTATCCACCTAGCTATCCGTCCAACAATTAAAATTTTGAGATTTGTAAATATCATTTTGGGAAATGCCAAACTGTTACAAAATGCATTTCTCTGCATTTTCATACAATGGGGAGGACATTTAGTACGGCCATGCAATTTGTCTCAGTTGCACTTTGCATGATTCCAAGGAAGAGGAATGAAAATTTTCCTGTTTCCTTCTGACAGGTGAACTTCACCACTTCTATCACTTTTAAACTGTTGGATTTGAAAACCCATACTTAATTTTTAAACGGGCAAGTTTCCTTCCTGATGCTACTGATCAACTAATTCTGTTCCTTTAACTCAGGCCCGCTGTGTACTTATTCAGAATTAGCTGAGATTTTACTGATGATGTGCTTTTCCAGCACACTTTACTTCATGTTACTTTGCATTATTTATCAATATTTGAAATATTTAGGTTATTTCGACCAATTGCATTCTAAAAACTTCGTAATAATTACTCAATTAATATATGGAGCCTTACAGTCACAGTAAAAAATTATTTCTAATTTAAATTTATACTTGGGGGTGCCCTGGTGGCTCAACAGGGTAAGCATCTGTCTTCGGCTCAGGTCATGATCCAAGGGTCCCGGGATAAAGCCCCCTGTTGGGCTCCCTTCTCAGTAGAGAGTCTGCTTCTCCCTTTCCCTCTGTCACTCTTTTCCTCTAAAAAATACATAAAAATCTTTACAAATAAATAAGTTTAGGGACGCCTGGGTGGCTCAGTTGGTTAAAAAGCTGCCTTCGGCTCAGGTCATGATCCCAGCGTCCTGGTATCGAGTCCCACATCGGGCTCCTTGCTCAGCGGGGAGCCTGCTTCTGCCTCTGCCTCTGCCTGCCTCTCTGCCTGCCTGTGCTCGTTCTCTCTGACAAATAAATAAATAAAATCTTTAAAAAAAATAAATAAGTCTATACTTGTATTTTTGTTGTAGACATTGCAACGATGTCAGTAAAGGACTTTCAATAGGAAGCAGAGTAGACTAGATGAAGACTCAGTAGAGGAAGGGAATGGGAATACAAACTCAGGAAACTAGTAATAATGCACAAATTCTGACTATTCACTAGTAATAATGCACAAATTCTGACTATTCAGTACAAGCTTTACTTTTTAAAATCTTTTTAATTTTGGAAAATTGTGCTGAAATACACGCAACAGTTGCCATTTTTAGTGTGCAGGTTCACAGCATTAAGTGCATTCACACTGCTCTACGGTCAGCCACCAGGACTCTTCGTCTCGGAACCGCGAAATGACCCATGCAGCAGTTCCCCTTCTCTCCCTCCCTCCGGCCCAGGCAACCAACCACCTTACTCTTTCCGTCTCTGTGACTCTGACTAGTACACAGAACCCCCTAAGTGGAATCCCATAGTCTTAATATCAGCTTCACTTTTGCATTTGAAAAAATGGGCAGTATCAAATGGCTATGATACACAGATTTCATTGGGTATATTTCGTGTTTTATTTTAAAATGTTAATGTAAAAAATCAAACCTTTTGCCAATATCTAAACTCATGAGTTAAAGTTCTGTATGCCAATTCAAAAGGTGTAAGTTGATACAAAAATCTCCAGATTTCATGTAGGGAATACATGAGTAGCAAAAAAGCCCAGGGACTCTAATTTGGGTTTTCTGTTTTATACATAAGAGATTAAATGATTTGTATACAGTCACAGATCTACTTGACTATAGAGTATCAGAAAGATTCTAAGACTCCTAACACCTAAGGGCTACTTCCAATCACAGATTCTATTGTCTATAAATCTTATAAATTTACTTCCATCTTATTTTTTTTTTTAGATTTTTTTATTTGTTTATTTGACAGAGATCACAAGTAGGCAGAGAGGCAGGCAGAGAGAGAGAGGGAAGCAGGCTCCCCGCCGAGCAGAGAGCCCTATGTGGGGCTCGATCCCCAGACCCTGAGATTGACCTGAGCCGAAGGCAGAGGCTTTAACCCACTGAGCCACCCAGGTGCCCCCATCTTATTTTTTTAAAGGTTTTATTTATTTGACAGAGAGAGAGAGAGACAGAGAAAAAGCAAGGGGAGCAGCAGGCAGAGGGAGGATCAGGATCCCCACAGAGCAGGGAGTCTGACACAGGGCTCAATCCCAGGACTCTGGGATCATGACCTGAGCCAAAGGTAGATGCTTAACCAACTGAGCTACTCAGGAGCCCCCATTTATTTCCATTTTAAATGCACTATTCACATGTAATCCTATGTATGAATATTCTTGTATAGTCAAGAATCCTCTGTGATTAAAAAAATGCCTGTATCTCTGGCATCAGTTAGATTTTCATACAATAGACTTGAACAGACAAATCTGTATTTGGTAATGTAGCTAGAACTTTCAGTGAGATGAAATGTATCACCCTATAAATAATTAGTACACTAAGAATGAACTTATAGAGGTCACTGGTCAGAAAAAAACAAAAGAATAAACTAACCCACAGTGAAGAAAATGGGTCCTGGGCTTCAGGAAATTCTGGGCCATATCTGAGATGTAAAGACATGAATTATGTGACTATTCATAAATATTTCTTAATCTTTTAAAAGAGATCCTTTAAGAAACTTTAAAATAAATTAATGGAATCTAATAATTTAAAACTCAAGTGCTGTTATTTCTACAAGATCTTGGGTTATACATTCATTTGTTCATTGGAAGAAAAATCACATTTTCATTTCTTATATTTTATTTATATTAGAGAGCACTTCAATATTAATTCAAATATCTATCCATTAAATGCAAAAATGTTAATGCAATATTAAAAATGAAATTTAAATGGAAGCAAGGGACTATCACATTCAGGTTCCCATGGCAACTCTCACTACACTTTCCAGCTTCTGAATTGTAATACGGTCATTTATTACAGGCTCATACCAAATATAATTTTGCAAATATTTAAAGATGTATAGGTTAATTCGTGTCAATTCAAGACTTCAGATGCAAGGTACTATATCAGGCTAAGGCTACTCTAAATACTAACCCATATTCTCAATATAGACACATCTACGTGAAACAGGTGAAAAGTGGCTAAACTATGAGTGATTTGTTAGCACTCACACAAAGCACAGCATTTTGCTATCCCCGTCACAGCTGAAATCTGAACTTTGTGCCACCTAAATGCTAATATAGGTATGGTCAAGTCCTTTTTAGCTTAGCAAGAGTTTGAAATTACAGATTACAAATCTTGCCGTGCTAGGCAAAATGTAGATTCATTAGTTCACACAAGTTAGAAGTCTAGGAACCGAATAATGCAGGAGATCAAATGATACTGCCAAAACCTCACCTTTATCCTTGGCTCTACTGTTTCCCACAACCTTCAGCAGTACATATGGAGAACTCAAAAAATGAAACATCCTTTAACCTAGCAATATCTCTTTATTTATCTAAAGGAAGAACTGGACCCCTACAAAGCTGTATGTATAAGGATTTAGAAAAATATATCAAGAGGGATAGGTTAAGCAAACAATGATGCACGGAGCTTTGGAAATGAGTAGATCAACATGTACTGATGTGGAAAGGTGTCCACAGCACGCCGTTGACAAGTATAAAACCCATGTACAACAAAGGAGAAGAAAAACACAACAAAGCAAAAATAAAAGCCAAAACACTATCTCGAAAACAACGTGAACACATGCACAGAGAACAGTCCAGAACAGTCCAGAATATTAGTAATAAGGATGTCTGGATGGTGGGATTATGACTGATTTATTTCCTGCTCAGATGAATGTAATTGGAAAATCATGTATAAAATGGAAATGCTCATTGCCTGTTGCTATGGTGTGAGATGCCAAGATCCTCTTCCACCCAAGGGAGGAGTAGAAATTGGTATCAGCCTTCTTGAGACATTTGATAACATGATAATGTTGTGGCAATATATGTCTATGTTCTATTTAAAAAAAAATAACTGGGAGGTGCCTAGGTGGCTCAGTCGACTGAGCATCTGACTCTTGCCCTCAGTGGGTCTTGTCTCAGGGTTGTGAGTTCAAGCACCAGGCCAGGCTCCTTGCTGGAGCCAACTTAAAAATAAATAAATCAGTAACTGGCACATTGGAAACCACCTAAGTATTCAAGAATGATTAGTAAATATCTGCAAAAAGGAAGGCTGTGCAGCCTTTTCATCTCATACTGTAGAATATCTCTATGGGAAAATATTTTTTTTTAAGATATTTATTTATTTATTTATTTGACAGAGAGACACACAGCAAGAGATGGAATACAAGCAGGGGAAGTGGGAGAGGGAGAAGCAGGCTCCCCGCTGAGCAGGGAGCCCGATGCTGGTCTCCATCCCAGGACCCTGGGATCATGACCTGAGCTAAAGGCAGAAGCTTAACGACTGAGCCACCCAGTCACCCCGGGAAAATACTCTTGATAATGTGTCAGATGGAGATGATCTTACCTACCAATAATAGGAAACTTTGACTCAGTTTAAATTATAAAATTTCTGGATAATCACAGCAGTTGAACCTATTTGTTCACCTCCTAATTCCTCCTGAAATCTGGCTGAACTGTCGGAAAGGGGGGTGCAGTAAAAACCCAGAAAGATTAAAAAAAAGAGAGAGAAAAGACAACTGTAATGTGATCTCTTATCCCCGAAGCTAGGAGACTGGTGGCTAGGGGAGGGAGGTCTGTGTTCCAGAAAACAGAGGACACGGAAGCCTCAGCAGGCAGCCCACAGACATTCTGATTTACCCGTAAGAACTCGAAAACTACTCAAGAATGGACACGTTTGGGAAGGGGGAGTACAGTGGAAGAATTCATGTGAGAAATGAGAACCCAGGTCTTCCTAAGAATTGAAACCTACTTGCAGATCTTAGAGGCCAGCAACCCTCCCCAAATCACCAAACTTTTACAAAATATGGAGGCCACAGCACCCTTGCCAGCTGCGTTTTTGTGCGTAATGCTATGATTCCTGTAACATACAATAATGAGTTGAGGCATATTAAAACCTTAATAAGCGGAATAGAACATCGACAAATCTCATTCTGAGCCTTCCTTCCTTTTCTTTCTCATCTTAGCCTACGCTGTTTAGTCTCTGAACTTATTTTAAAAAGGATGTCCACTGTAAGACGAGTGTTCACAGCAGTGTCACTCCCCATAGCCCCGAAATGGAAGCAACCCAAATGTCCGGCACTAATGATGTGTTTTACAAGTGGCATATTCTCACCATGGAATACTACGCGGCGATACAAAGTAACAGAGTAGACTCCAGGTTGTGGCATGGTTGACTCTTGAAAACATGACTCTTTGTGAAAGAAGCCCACAAAAGACCACAGACTGTGTGATTCTATTTATATGAGACGCCGGAATAAGGAAATGCATGGAGACAGAAAGTAGATTAGTGGTTGCTAGGGGCTGAGGAGAGAGAGTATGGATTTTTTTTTGGAGTGGGGAGGGGTGATGAAAATTTTCTAAATTTATATATAAAAGTATATCTCTGGATATACTAAAACCCACCAAAGTATATATACCTTAAATGGGTAAACTTTATGGTATGCAAACTATATTCCAATAAAGCTATCAAAAAACAGGTATTAGACTGAATATGTTCCTTGGCAATATTTTAAGAATATTCAACATCATGCTTAAAGATTTATCTAGGGGCACCTGGGTGGCTCAGTCCACTGAGTGGCTGACTCTTGGTTTCGGCTCAGGTTGTGATCTCAGGGTCTGGGATCAAGCCCCGTGTCTGCTTAAAGACTCTCCCTCTGCCCCTCTTGCTTGTGTGTGTGTGTGTGTGTGTGTGTGTGTGTGTGTGTTACCAAAATAACAAAATATTTAAAAAATATATTTATCTAACATTTATGCACTTCACAGTAGGGCATTTAATTTTAACACTGCTGAGTGCTTCAGGGTGTGAATATACTTATCATGTTTATCTGTACTACAGTGAATGAATGTTTTAGTGGATTCTGGCTTTTGTTGTTAAAAACAATGCTGAGATATTTATACATCTTTTCCGACGCACATAAACAAGAACTTCTCCAGGACATGTACCAGAGTAAAGGGTGTAGGTGTTTAGCTTGATAAAATTCTGGCAAATTAGCTCCCTGGATGCCGTGCTCTATCGTGGGCTCACGTGAACTCCGGGGCGCACCTAAACTGCCCGCTGCTGTGGGCCTCCAGCTGCGGAAGAAATGACATCCGATTGAGATCTCAATTCGTACTCCGAGTGAACGAGACTGAACCTCATTTGTTGTATCTTGGTCATTCCCATTTCTTCCGTGAAATGCTATCAAATCAGTTTTGCCCATTTTTCTTTTCATTAATTTTTCTTTATTCACTTGTGTCTATGCCATATGTTTGCGCAGTATCATATACATATAAAACAAGTCAGAAAATAATAGAAGACGTACATAGCATATGTGTAGATTCACATGATGCATATATACAACTTGGTTTGGATACTGAGCATGTTCATGTGGATTCAAATATACTTTCAGTTTGTAACTTGTTACTTTATCTTTTGATGGATAAAAACTTTAAATGTCAAATTTATTTCTTTTGCATTACAGTAATTTTTGTGTCTGTCTGAAGAATTTCCCTACAATATCACAAATATACTCTCATAGTCTCCCATGGTTTTTACTCTTTCGCCTTTACATTTATGTCTTTAATCATTGAAATTGATTTTTTAAATATTATATAAGGATCCAGTTTTTTTCCATATGAATCATCTATTCTTTTTTTTTTAAGATTTTATTTATTTGACAGAGACCACAAGTAGGCAGAGAGGCAGGCAGAGAGAGGAGGGAGCAGGCTCTCCGCAGAGCAGAGAGCCAGATGTGGGGCTCGATCCCAGGACCCCGAGATCATGACCTGGGCCGAAGGCAGAGGATTAACCCACTGAGCCCCCCAGGCACCCCTGAATCATCTATTCTTGCTACCATTTGAATAGTCCATCCCTTCCACCATCTTTTGCTCTATGGACATATAGCAAGCTCCGTTCCTGGGTGGGTTTGTTCTGGAGTTCTTTCTGGGATACTTGTCTCTGTACCAGTAACAACTTCAGTTTCTTCAGCTATTTAACATCTTTCCACATAAAAGTGTAAGTCTCCATCCCTCAGTCATATTTAGGAACACAGAGCAGACTTGGAATTACACTTGTGGGGGGACATGCCACCACGGATGCAGGTGACAGCCTCCAACTAAAGCACCTTCTGGGTTTGCGGCAGCATCTGAGCTCAGGTAATGCTCTTCCCAGGCAACTGCCCAAGGCCTGGCCGTTCCTGACCTCGCAGGACTCCTCTCCAGTCTCTGCACTGCAGCTGATCAGGCCACGACTTGTCTCAAAGCTCTGCTGCGAGCTGAGTTCTTCCTGCCAATCCGCCTTCCTTCCCCCTCTGCCCACCAGTGTGACCTGCATCTCAGCCCGAAGGCTCTCCCCGCCGAACCCTCCTCTTCCCTCTTCATCTTGCACCTTTTGTTCTTTTTTTTTTCTTTAAGCTTTTTTATTTAAACATATAATGTAACCCCACCACCCTCTCCCAACCCCTCTCCCTCCACCCCCCTGTTTGTTTTATGACATTAAGAGTCTCTTTTGGTTACCTTTTGTACTTCTAACCACATTATGGCCTGTGTCTCCTGGAAGACTTGAACTGATATAAGGGTCTTGGCTATTTTTTGATGCCTTGCTCTATTAAATTTAAGAATCAGATTGCCAAGTGCCAAAATGAAAACAAAAATACTTTGTTGGGATTGACAGGAATAACACCGGATGGGTTTATCCGTGGCAGAACTGACATCTTGAAAGTACAGAGTCTTTGGATGAACATGGTTTCTCTTGCCACTTATTTAGGTTTTCTTTAAACCTTCTTTCAGGGGTGCCTGGGTGGCTCAGTCATTAGGCGTCTGCCTTCGGCTCAGCACATATTCCAGGGTCCTGGGATTGAGCCCCATATCAGGCTTGCTGTTCAGTGGGAAGCCTGTTTCTCCCTCTCACTCCCCCGGCTTGTGTTCTCTCTCTCGCTATGTCTCTGTCAAATAAATAAATAAAATCTTAAAAAAAAAAAAAAGCTTCTTCCAATACATGGGATGCCTGGGTGGCTCAGTCATTAAGCGTCTGCCTTCAGCTCGGATCATGATCCCAGGGTTCTCCCATCCAGTCCCACATTGGGCTCAGTTGCTCAGCAGGGAGCCTGCTTCTTCTGCCTGCTGTTCTTCCTGCTTGTGCTGGCTCTCTTGCTCTCTCTCTCTCTCTCCTCCAACAAATAAATAAAATCTTTTTTAAAAAAGTTTTCAGTACAGCATTATCATTTTCTCAGTACCTTGTGAATTTTTGTGGATTTCTAGGGATCTCGTATTTCTAGTTATGATTGAAATTGTATATTTTTAAACTCTTATTTTTCCGATTCTGCTGCTAGTTAGAAAAAAAATCTTAAAAAAAATTTTTTTTGAGAGAGAGAATGCTCAATGGGAAGGGTGGTTAGGAAGTGAGGGAGAGAGTGAATCCTGAGCTGATTCCTTGCCCAGCATTGAGCCCAACGTGGGGCCCAATCTCACAACCCTGAGATCACGATCTGAGCTGAAACCAAGAGCTGGATACTCAACCAAATGAGCTATGTAGGGGCCCAGAAAAATTTAATCTTTTTTTGTAGAAAAGAAAAATTTAATCTTTTAAGTAGCAAATTTGCTAAACTATTAATTCTAACAGGTTTATAGGCGATTTTAGGTTTCCATGATACAAAGCTGTACAATCTTACAAGTTTTCTCTCTTCCTTATGCCTTTTATTCATTTTCCTTGCCTTGCTGTGCTGACATTCAGTACACTGTTGAATATGAATGACAGGCATTCTGGTTTTGTTGAGTTTAAAGAGAATCCTTCTATTTCACTATTTAATAATGTTTACTATGGGATTTTTGCAGAGAACTTTTATCCACTCAAGGAAATTATCTTCTATTCTATGGTAAGATTATCATGAGAACATGTTTTTTTTTAAAACCATTTCTGTATCTAAAATAATGTTGTTGTTGTTTTTTACTTTTAACCTGTGAAATTTACATTGATGTATTATTATGAAGATACTGAACCCTATCAAACACTTTTTCTACATTGTTTGAGATCTTGTTTTTCCTTTAATCCAGTTTATGTGGTAAATTATATTGATTGATTTTCAAATGCTAAAGCAATCTGTGTTCCAGGGATAAATCCAACTTGGTCATGACATATGTGCTTTGTTTCACTGACTTGTTTGTTGTGCTTGGTATTTTTGCATACATGTCCTTCAGTAAGAAGGCTTTAATTTCTCCCTCATATGTTCTCGTCCAGTTTTGGCACCAAAGTGCTGGTACCCTGATTAAATGAATTGGAATCTGACCCTGACCCTCTTTTTCTATTTTCTGAAAAAGTTCACATAAAATTGATACCATTCTCCCTTCAAATGCTTGATAAAACTCATTGGAGAAACCATCAAAGCCTGGAGTTTCCTAAGGTCTTAGATCTCCGATCCAATTTCTTTAGTAGTTATAGACTATTCAGGCTTTTAAAATGTCTCCTGTGCAGACTTTAATAAACTGTATTTTTCTATTAATTTGTCCATTTTACCACTTATCAAAAATCTTGAACACAAAATAATTACTAATAACTTCTCTTTTGAAGGTCAGTAGAATCTTCAGGGGTGCCCTCCCCCTTTTCCATTTCTGATATTGGTTATTTGTGCCTGGCTAGAGGGTCATCAATTTTATTAGCCATTTCAAAGAAATAACCATTGCCTTCGTTGATGCTTTATTGCATTTCCCATTTTATTAATTCTTGCTTTTATTATTACATTTCTCCTACACAGCGAAGGGGATTTAATTTGCTATTCATTTTAAGTAAATGCTTATTTAGCTCATTTTTCTAGACTTTCTTCTGATCTAATAGAAGAATTTAAGGCTGTAAAATTTCCCCCTAAGTATTGTCCGTGGAGTACTCTGAATTCAATCCCGTGAGGTCTGTTGACCAATTTATGGCCCAGTACAAGGGCACTAAAAACTGTCACGCACTCTGCACTTGGTGGGCGGCCACATTTGCTGACTGTCAGTCTTCAGTGAGTTTACTGCTTTTGTTTGCTCCTCGTACCGACACTTGGGTGTTAAAATCTCCACCCATGATTCTGAATGGGTTCCTTTACTCTTCCGTAACCTTCCTATTATCCTGGTGAGCTAAAAGAGTTATCCGTTTTGTTTCACATGTTCTGCTAGTACTGGAATACCACTGACTGGGAGAGTTCAAATTACTAGTTCAAATCCCGTAATGATTATGGTATTTTTCAGTTTTCCTATTTTCTTTTTTAGGGTTTTGGTAAGAGGTGCCCATTGTCTTCAAATTTATTGATATAAAGTCGTTAATATACTAAAAAAAAGTCTGCTCTAGTCATAGTTATGTTCTCTTATTCCTTCCTAAAAACTGAGCTCTTGCTCATTTGACTGTTGTTCCTGTTTTGTTTTCTATTTCATTAATTTCTACTGTTTTCTCCTGTCTTTTGAGTTTATCCTGTTTTTCGAACTTAAGCTGTATGTTAGTAGTTTCTAATTGTGATATGACCCTCTTTGATCTACCAATTAAGAAATTTACACATTTTTTTCTATTTGGAGACTTCTAGTCACCCTATTGTTGTTAACTTCTGACAATTCCATTATAATCATATAATCATGGAAAAATACTCTCCATGATGTGGATTCTTTGAAATTTGATGTCTTCTCACAGCACAAAATCATTTTAATAAATTTCATGTTTAAAATATGCATTAGGGCGCCTGGGTGGCTCAGTGGGTTAAGCCGCTGCCTTCGGCTCAGGTCATGATCCCAGGGTCCTGGGATCGAGTCCCACATCGGGCTCTCTGCTTAGCAGGGAGCCTGCTTCTCCCCTCCCCTCTCTGCCTGCCTCTCTGCCTACTTGTGTAATCTCTGTCTGTCAAATAAATAAATAAAATCTTTAAAAAAAATAAAAATAAAAAATAAAA
>ML111899.1:0-42050 GCA_003697995.1 Taxidea taxus jeffersonii
GGGGGGCATGAAGAGCCTGGGCTCTTAGAGCAGACAGGCTTGGGCTCCAATCCTGGCTCTGTTTCTTACTGAAATTTGAAGTTCTAAATTCTTGAAGTTCTAAATTTAGGATGAAAATACCTGTTCTACCTTTTTCTTAGAGTGATTATAAAAAATATGAGCAAAATGTGTGAAGGTGCTTGGAAACTAGAAGGTGTTCAACAAATGTTACTCACTGTGGTTATTATTTTAGGTTGGGAAGTGATCAGATATAGTGTCTGTTTTAGAAAGTGTGTGTGAGATGGATAAAATGAAAGGAAGAGAGACAGGTGGTTGAGAGACCATGAGAGTGCTTTTGCAATAATCCAGGCAGAAAAGGATGAGGCCCTGGACAAGGCAGTGAGGACAAAGATGGAGGGTAGGTCCAAGTGCTGTTTTGGGGATAGAACCAACAGACTATGGCACTAATTGGACAAGAGGGATAGAAAGAACATAAAGAACTAAAGGTAAAAACTTTGGTAGATGGTAATGCCATGAACCAAGCCAGCCCCTCGTTTCTTTCTAATTGGTGCAATCCAGAGAAGAAGGAAAGGAAAGGGGGTGCCCCAGGGCTTCTGTTATTCTCTCACTGGCCCTGTACTCTTCATTTTGACTGTTTCCCTCTCTATTCCCCCACAACACTGTTGTTAGAACCTGCTGAACCTGAATATGAGCCCAGAATTTCTCCCTTAATGTACTTTATTCTCAAGCCCTCTGCCTGACCATGATAAGGTGTCTGTGCCAAGGAATCCATATATCTTGGCAGGAGAGGCTGAATGAGGTTCCTCCCCTTCCCCTGCCCAGGGGCTGTGGCATGTCACTCAACCCCTGGCTTGTTTCTTCTTCCCTGGATATGAAGGCTATCTTATTTTGGGAAGCAAATTATGCTCAGAGGCTGAGTTCGTCTTTGCCAGCAATTTATTTAACATTAACTTAATGTTAAATAAAATTAACATAAGTTAATGTTAAATAACATTAATTAAATAATATTAAATAACATATTTAACCTTAACATGGGTTTACTGCAGGAATTTTACAAGCCAATAGTACACAGGATAATTTCTCTTAATAAACCAATAAAGAAATAACATACTCCAAATCAATGACAGATTAATCACACTGTTGTTCCTGGTAAGGGAAGATGAAAGGAATAAAAGGCAAATTTAGCTGAGGTATACCTTTATACAAGTTGGTACTGGGAAGAGACAGCTTAGCCAACTGAGAGCTGATGTCCAGCTACCAGTGCAAAAGTAAAAGTCCCGTGTCGCTAGAACATATTGTTAGGGAACAGGGGAGCTACTATTGTTGGGAAAGATGTTCTTTATGGGGCTACTGTTTGACTTTCCCCACTGCCTGTAAGTGTCTCCTTTATGGATGTCCACGATCACCATTTTTATTCAGCATATACTGGAAGTCCTAGCCATAGCAATCAGACAAGAAAAAGAAATAAAAGTCATCCAAATTAGTAAGGAAGAAGTAAAACATCCACTATTTGCAGATGGCATGATACTATATCTAGAAAACCCTAAAGACTCCATCAAAAAACTATTAGAACTGACAAATTAATTCAGTAAAGTTATAGGATATAAAATCAATATACATAAATCCATTGCATGAATACAATGAATAATGAAGTAACAGAAAGAGGAAATAAAATAATTCCATTTACAAATGCACCAAAAATAACAATATACCAAGGAATACACTTAACCAACTTAACCTGGCCTCTGAAAACTATAAAACACTGATGAGAGAAATTGAAGACAACAGAAAGAAATGGAAAGACATTCCATCCTTGTAGATTGGGAGAATAAATACTGTTAAAATGTATAAAATAATCTACAGATTTAATGAGATCCCTATAAAATACCAACAGATTTTTCATAGAACTAGGACAAACAATTCTAAAATTTGAATGGAAATACAAAAGACCCCAAATAGCCAAAGCAGTCAAAAGGAAGAACAAAACTGGAGGTATCACAATCCTAGATTTCAAGATATACTACAAATCTGTAATCAAAACAGTGTGGTATTGTTACAAAAGATCAATGAGACAATAAGAAAGCCCAGAAATAACCCACAATTATAATTATATAGTCCATCTTCAACAAAGAAGGCCATGAATATGCAAAGGGAAAAACAGTCTCTTCAAAAATGACATTGGGACACTGGACAGCTACAGGCAAAGGAGTGAAACTGGATCACTTTCTTATACCGTACACAAAAATAAACTCAAAATGGATGAAAGACCTAAATGTTCAGATCTGAAACCATAAAAATCCTAGAAAAAAGCACGGGCAATAATTTCTCTGACATCAGCCATAACATATTTCTAGATCTGTTTTCTGAGGCAAGGGAAACAGCAAAAATATTGGCATCACATCAAAATAAAAAGTGTCTGCATAGCAAAAGCAACAATAAAACTAAAGCCTACGGAATGGGAGAAGATATTTGCAAACAACATATCTGATAAAGGGTTAGTATCCAAAATATATAAAGAACTTCTACAACTCTACACCCAAAAAACAAATAATCCAATTTAAATTGGGTGGGAGACATGAACAGATATTTCTCTGAAGAAGACAACCAGATGGCCAACACATCTAGACACATGAAAGGATACTCAACATCACTCATCGTCAGGGAAACCACAGTGAGATACCACCTCACACCCGTCAGAATGGCGGAAATCAAAAACACAAGAAACAAGTGTTAGGGGGATGTGGAGAAAAAGGATCCCTCATGTACTGTCGGTGGAAATGCAAACTGGTATAGTCACTGTGGAAAACAGTATGGAGGTTCCTCAAAAAAATTAAAAATAGAATGACCAGTAATTCCACTATGGGGTATTTACCCAAAGAATACAAAAACACTAATTTGAAAAGATATGTTCACCCTATGTTTATTGCAGCATATAGTCAAATTACAGAAACAGTACAAATGTCCATTTGTAGATGAGTAGGTAAGGAAGATGTGGTATATATACACAATGGAATATTATTCAGTCATAAAAAGAATAAAATCTTGCCATTTGCAACATGAATGGATCTAGAGAGTATAATGCTAGGTGAAATAGAGAAAGACAAATACTCCTATGGGAATTTAAGAAACAAAACAAATGATCAAAGGAAAAAAGAAACGAAAGAAAACACAAAATAGACTCTTAGTTATAGAGAACAGATGGTTACCAGAGGGGAAGGAGGTGGGGGGATGGGTAAAATAGGTGAGGGGGGTTAAGAGCGCAGTTATCTTCGTGAGCACTGAGTAAGGCATGGAATTGTCGAATCACTATACTGTACACCTGAAATTAATATAATACTGGAATTTAAAAAAATAAACTGAAAAAAAAAAAGTCTGTTTCACTAAGGCTGGAGCCTATTGCCCCAAGGTCTTCAAGGAGCTATCTTGGATCTGTAAAGTGTAGGCTTTCTCAGACCAGATGCTCTTAGATTGTCCTCACAGGCTCTGTTCACAGTTTAATATTCCCTTGCCATAGCTGTCCCTTCATACACTCATTGTTAAGCCCCAAGTGGGGTCCCTTAGCAGCTGAGCAGCTGAATTCTGAAGGACCAGAACAGATGAGACGGTGACATCCTGACACAACTGACTTCATTCTTCTATCAAAACAAGTTTACTTCTGGGGGCGCCTGGGTGGCTCTGTTGGTTGAGCATCTGCCTTTGGCTCAGGTCATGATCCCAGGGTCCCAAGGTCGAGCCCCGAGTCCACCTCCCTGCTCAGCAGGGGAGTTGTCTTCTCTCTCTCCTTCTGCCCCCAACACTTGTGCTCTCTCTTACTCGCATGCTCTCTCTCTCTTGCTCACTCTTCTCTCCCAAATAAATAAGTAAAATATTAAAAAATAACCAGCTTCTAAATACATCTTTTTTTCTCCACTTTGTCGTATACACGTGGATTAAGACAACTTTATTTAAGTCATAAGCAAGTGGATTTGAAATCATTCCAAAGAAATACACGACAAGGGAATAGCTGACGGGATCCACAGTTGGTGCTGGGCTTCTTCATCTTTAGGCTTTGCCTCTTTAATTATGGGGACACCTCGAAGAAGTTCAGCAGCTCCCTGGGCAGCAGGAGCACTCCTGGGCCCCCGCTGGAGAGTGTTACTTGGGTGAGCGGCGCTGTGGCCTGGAGGGCTGTCTGGTGATGAGAAGGGCCTTGGTAGAGTGGGTTGCTAGACAGGTCTCTCAGCCAGTGTGCCTTTATTGATCCCCATATTGAATTTGTTTGTCTTTCTCTCTGCCACGGAGCCCTCGTGTCTCTTCTCCCTTCTTTCTCCCCATGGCACTTTAGGATTTTGGCCGTCTTGTGCCACAGACTCTGGTCCCCTGCACCTGTCAGTGGACTGTGTCTTCTCCCTGATCTTTGACCTTGGCTTGCCCTCTTTCTCATTATCTCCCTTCCCACAGCTCCCACCTTCCCACTATCTTTCTCTTCTAGCCAGGGGCCCTTTCTGTGTCCTTCCCTTTCCTGTTTAACCTCTGCCAGCCATCTTCACACACAGTCAGCCCTTCGAGACATGGGTGCTCTTGGTCTCAGTGCTGTGGGCCACCAGAGGAAGCACAGCACTGTGGTTTGACTCCAGATCCCAGAAAGTTACTTCCCTTCTCTGATCCTTGGTGTTTCCGCATCTGTTAAATAGGAATTTTAATAGTGCTTATTACTTCATAGGGTGGCTGCAATGGATTAAATGAATCCATGGGTCTGAAAAACGTCATATAGGGCTGGCACATAATTGGTCAGTATACATTAATCACAGCTGTTATGAAAAGCACAAAGGCAAGGTGGGCCCCCTGGGGTGGGTGCTGAGGGTTTGTGTTATAGCTGGGGAAACAGAGCGTAGCATTTTGAACCCTAGTGTGTCCCATGACTAAGAAAGTACCTTTCCAGATAGAGCACGCAGAGGGTGTTAGGGCTGACCGAGACGAAAGCGATCTGGAGAAGCTTCCTGCATGAGGCCGAAGGAGCGAGGCTTCTGTGCAGCATTTTAAGATCACAGTTGCAGTCTGGAACAAAGGAGGGGGGGATGCAAGGGGTAGAGGAGCTCCTGCTCTGGCTCCCTCATGCTTATCCGTGCTTCATCCTTCCTCTTCGTCCTGGTGCTGCCTACCTTCATTACTCCTGCATCTTCCCGCTTCTCGTCCACAGGGAATTTGCCAAAGAGAGAGAGAGAGTGGAGAACCGGAGAGCGTTCATGAAACTGCGGCGGCAGCAGCAGATTGAGCGTGAGCTGAATGGGTACCGCGCCTGGATAGACAAAGCAGGTGAGGCGTGGCGGGCTGCGCAGACCTCCCCGCAAACAGCCCCCTGCCCCTGCCCCCACTGCTTCCATTCACAGGGGCCACCCTGGCCAGAGCACCGAGAGGTGCTAGCTGCCTCACCAGCTGGGTGGGTTCCCTGCTGGTCCCTCTTGGCTTCCTCTGGGGTCTAACCGTCCCTGTTCTACCGAACACCTTCGTGAGGCCCGAATTTTATCAAGGTGAGGTGAGTGAGAGGGAACAGGGGCCCAGTCCTAGAGCTGAGGTTGGGTGGCTAACATTTTACACTACTGCTAACAACAACAACAACAACAACAACAACAATAATAACACCAGCAGCAACAACAATCCATTCATTCCACGCATATTTAGTGTGTGCTTACTTTGTGCCAGCGCCTGTCTTAGGAACTTGGGATACAGCAGGAAGCCTTTCTTGCAGAGCTCATTCCCCTCTAGCTGGGGAAGGCAGAGAGAAAATGATAAATAAGTAACTTGTAAGAGGGTGACAAGTACACTGGGTAGGGTTACGGGGTGTAGGGTAGGTTGTGATTTTAAATAGGGAGGTCAGGGAGACCCATTTTGGGGAAAGACTTGAAGGAGCTGAGGCATAAGTCGTGGGAAAGTGGGCCAGGAATATTACAGGAGCAGAAGAAGGAATGAGTAAGGGGAGAGGAGCAGGAAGACAGGGTGGGGGCAGTCATGGGAGGAGGAGGTAGACTTTATGGGCCATTGTAAGGGTTTGGGGTTTTCCTGTAAGCGAAGCAAGAACCATTGGCTGGTTTGGGGCAGAGTGGGGAACATGGTCTGACTGAAGATCTGGAGGGTTGCTGCATTGAGAGCAGACAGTAGGAGGGCAAGGTCAGAAGCAGGGGTGTTGACCGTGACGCCACTGCAGTAAGCGAGTAATAGCGGATGGCGACAGATGCTTGTTTCTATTACCCGAGCTATCCCCTGTTCTTCACTACGAGGCTCAGCATCAGGAACAGTTCTTGCCCAGCATTGAGGATAGGTCCAAACCGATCACGATTTTATTAACCCACAGAGCCACCAGATTCAAGTTTGACTGTGGCTCCGCTGCTTATGAGAGGTATCGATCACCCCATATCTGTCAGCAAAATGGATGCATTTTCTTTCCTTATTATTTTAAAGATTGCATCACATTGCTGTTATATATCTTTATTTTCATCCTGAGCAAAGAGTAATTTATTTTAATAAAAAAATACACTTGACAGCATTTTTTTTCCCTCTATTCCCGGTAGAAAGCATAGCACAAGTGTGAGGTCTCGCAGGAGAAATTTGGAATATGATTTGATGCTTAGCTGCCCGAGCCTTACTCTGCTACATACAGCAGCTCTCGAATGACACCATGGCCCTCCCGTTCTAACCACTGACACACAAAAGCTCTCTCTCGGTTCTGGAGTCAACCTTTGATCGCCTATCTGGGGTGGGAGTGTGTGTGTGATGAAAAGTGCCATTTCAAAGCCAGATTAAAAACCTCCTCCCATGTAGGACCATCTGCATTTCTTGGCTGCCTCTGGAGGCCTGCTCCGTGCCCACAGACGGCACATCCAGATTTGCCCTTTCTTCTCCGAGGCTCTCGTGGAGGGGAGGAGGGGTGAACCTCTCCGCCTTCCTTCCGAAATGGTAACTCAGCCTTACCAACGAGATCTGCCTCCAGGTCTGGCAGGCAGCTTGAAGTTCCCCACTGTCCTTGGCTTCCGAGGTGGAGGAACCATCTGACGGACCGCCCCGGGGAGCAGGCTAGCAGCGGAATCTGGCACAGACCCTTCCCCTCCCTGTCCGTGACCCCACTCGTGGTCAGGCAGCACGGGACGCTGTTCTCTGTGGCTCTGCTCTTTCCATACATGCAGGATTCCAAGGCTCCACTTTCTTCCAGTTGGCAAAGCCAGCTCTCTCCTTCTAAGAAAAAAGACGCACTGCGACGTCAAATTGTGCTTCCTGGCCCTTCCCTTTGCAAATGGGGTGTGAGTGAATCAGAGACATATGGGTTACATTTCCCTGGAAAGACACTCTCAAGTTCGAAAGAGAACTTGGCAAAAGGCAGTGGGGCCGGGGTGGGGGGGTGGGTAGCTCCACACCCAAAGCCCTCAAAGCCCTCAAAGCACTTCTCAGATACTCAACAGCCCCACACAGCCTCCGTCTGCCCTGGGGGTCCTCGGATCTGCCCACCCCAGCACCCAGGCACTGTACACAGCAGACGTGACCCCCTGGATGAGGTCATTCACGTTGCCATGAGGGCGATTTTAACGAGTGCCTGATTTTTAAATGATGCCCTCTGGAACGAATAGCGTGGGCTGTGCATGACCTTAAAAACCTTAAAACCCTCTATGTCTGCATAAAGGAGCATCCCACCAATAACACTTAACCTGTTCACTTAGAGTTTTGCCAGAGGCTGTACTTAAAAAAGAAAGCTAAGCATTTATGACCTGGTATAATGTGTGATCCCCTCCCAGCCCCAAAATGTTCCCCTCCCTGGGAAGTACATTACATCCTCTCTGTTTTATATGCAGGTGGAATGATGGTAATGACTTTACCTCTTCTGCTTGTCCTCTTACTTGTTACAGTTGCTTCAATTAAACTATTGTTTAATAGGGCCTGCTGCAAGCTTCTCCCCGGCAGCTGGGATCTCAAGGAGTGATTGCTCAAGGCCTCCGACAGCCCCCCCTGTGGCTGAGGTGGGGGCGGGGATCAAAATTCATCCACATCACTCCCAAAGGGGACTCAGAATCCTGCCAGACATGGGACAGAAGGGCTAGTTTGTAAGTTTGGAGGGATGCTAGTGAGGTTTATTCTAAACAAGTCTTACTGGAAAAGAATATTCCGCTAGTGAGGACACGTCCCGGAACGCAGGACTGTACCTGGGGAGTTCATGAGGAGAATGCAAGGGACTGTTTGGTTCTTTTCCAAATACCAACAACCAGACTCATCATTCCAACACTAGCCAGCGTTTCAGTTCTCCACCTGGGTATCCCCAACAATTCAATTCTGACACCAGATATCACCAGAAATCACAGATCCCATAGGTTAGGGACTTAATCCCATGAGCCTGCCCTCACTTCACACAGCACCCACATATGGGGTGCCCGGGTGGCTGCATTTTTGCCTGCCTGACTACAAATTTAGAGGGCTCCAGGTTTGATCATTCCTCGAATGACTTCCAGAACTCAGGAAAATTATTCTTACTATCACCAATTTATTACAAAGGATTCAACTCAGGAACAACCCAATGGAAGAGATACCTAGAGGTGGAGAGGGGCAAAGAGCCTCCATGCCACCTTTAGGCTTATTTATCATCCTCCCAGCACCTCGATATGTTTACTAACTCAGAAGCTTCCTGAGCCCCATTATTTAGGTTTTTTGTTTTTTTGGAAGGTTCCATTACATAGACCTGCTTGATTAAATCATTGGCCATTGGCAATTAAACATTCTCAAGCCCGTCACCCATTCCGGGAGTTAGGAAGGGGAATGGGGCTGAAGGTTATAGCCAAATATGTGGCTGGTTTTTCTGGTGACCAGCCCAGATCCCCAGGTAACACAGTCCTCCCCCACAATGACTCATCTTGTTTGCATACTGATGACAGTAAATTCCAAGGGTTTTGGAACTCTGTGCCAAGAAGGTGGACAAAAAATATTTGTTCATCCTATCAGAGGCACAAATGTATGATGGGCCTCTTCCATTCAAGCAAGGCAGACCATGGGATTGGGGTAAGAGGAAGCAAGCCCACAAGTCCTGCTTCCCTGGGCCATTGGCATCTTCCTCTGCTCCTCCTCCAAGAAGTAGACAGATTCAAAACATGGTCTCCCTCCTGAACGGGGCGGTAGATGCTATGCCTTGGTAAGCCTTGTACATGCTGCAGACATGAAACACCAAGGAAGCTCCTATTGCTACAAAAAGGTTATAGAACCTGGGTAGAAAAAAAAAAAAACCAGAAATGGAAATTTTTCATTCCTACCAATTTAGGAGATTTCACTCCTACCAATTTAGTTTAAAAAAAAATGAGGTCTTGCTCACAACAAGTGTTATCAGACACAGAGCTGAGTTTTACCAATCAGCCTCCAAGCGCCCCCTCATTACAGAACTTCCTTTCTGTTCTGATGTGCACTCAGGAGCTCCCTCTGTGACCCTGGCTGTCTTTCTGTTGCTGGTGCCTGCACAGAGCTGTGAACTCTTTGCACTCTCTCTCTCTGCTACCCTGGAGCCACAGCCACCCCGGGGGATTTTTCATTTTGCAAAATAATTTGACATTTACAGATAATTCACTAAACGATTTATTTCCATATAGAGGAAGTCATGCTTGCCGAAGAAAATAAAAATGCCGGGACGTCAGCCTTAGAAGGTAAGGACGTGCTCTGACACTTGCCTGCATTTGTTCCCTCTTGGGCCGTGGCCATCTCTTGATAAAAGAGGAGGAAAAAAAAAAAAAACCTAAAAGAGGGGTGCCCTGGGATTTGAAATGAAAGTCTCCCTGTCATAAAATCTCTCATGCTTTAAAATGAAGGGAGTTGAGTCATGGATTTAAATGCTTTTTAAAGTGATGGAAATGAAATCTAAGAGCTGCTTTGTTCTAGGGCATGTGGTTGATACCGTGCAATGAAAAGACCATCACACACCCAGTGGCACGTAAAGGGATCTTCTGTGAAAATTTTTGGGGGATCCTCTTGGGACCACTTTCACAAGCAGGAAGTGGCGTTGTTTTTGAAGAGCCAGAACTAATAAGGAGTGCCTGTTTCCCTACCGCATGTAGATAAGGTCTAGCGAGGGTTCTGGAGCCCGTGTGTTTCGAGGTGCTGCTGAGCCCGGGAGCCGTGTTTCTATCAACACTGGCAACTTCTATAACCATGGCCCAGGGGCTGCTCTCGACTGCCAGGGGGAGAAATCATTCACAAATGCAGCAAAACGATTCCAGTGCCTGAAGCATATTGAAAAGGAAAGGACAGAGAGAAGCCCAATCTGTTAAAAACATAAATGGCAGCCTATTAGGATTCAGGACACTGGGTCCATGTCTGGTGTCGTGCCCAGGGAACCTTTCAGTTTCCTAGAACTGAGAGTGGCCAGTGAGGAAAAGCAGGGATGTCTGCTACAGGCTCACAGGAGCCCCTGACACACAGTCCTGAGCTTTGACCTGAATGATCTGGTTGTTCTTGTGGTCTTTCACCGGCCTCCCCCTTCCCTGGTGTAGTGCTTCGAAGGGCAACCATCAAAAGGAGCCGGACGGAGGCCATGACTCGAGACTCCAGCGATGAGCACTGCGTTGATATCTCCTCTGTGGGTGAGTGGAACCACTTAGGTCTTCTTTGACTTGTCTGAGCTCCCATAAGAAGAAAGATTCTGTCCTTTGAGAAGTACCATGGAGAGGAATAGAATCAAAAGAAGCCAGAATTCAGGGATGTAATTAAGGAAGGACTTGGAAATCGAATCTAGAGAAAAATGGACCAGGAGGGTCAAGGCTAAGAGTCCCACCCAGATCCTTCAAGTGCGGCAGATGTCTCCCATTTGCGTCTATAACTATCTGTCCTGGAGGTGATCATGAGAACCCACTTTCGGTTATTGTTCAGAGGATCCCGAGGACCTGTTGGTTCTAGTGACCCCTGTTTGAGGACCTGCAATCATTTGCTTAACCACAGTGGCACCCACCCCTACTCCCATGTGATGGTTCAACAAATTCCTACTGGCAGCTCTTAAGTGGTTCCTCTTCAGTCCCAGGTTCTCTCAGATAGGCTGGCTAATGGCAGATTTAACCTCCCCAGGAAAAGGGATGGCAGATTTCTCCCTCCTCCTTCACTTCATCCTTAAAAGCAGACGAGGTATGCAGAACCCGTGGCTGCTCTCGACTGCCAGGGGGAGAAATCGTCACAAATGCAGCAAAACGATTCCAGTGCCTGAAGCATATTGAAAAGGAAAGGACAGAGAGAAGCCCAATCTGTTAAAAACATAAATGGGAGCCTATTAGGATTCAGGACACTGGGTCCATGTCTGGTGTCGTGCCCAGGGAACCTTTCAGTTTCCTAGAACTGAGAGTGGCCAGTGAGGAAAAGCAGGGATCTCTGCTACAGAAGCTACTTAGCTCAGCCCATGGGGATTCCCTGGGCCTGCGATGTGGGGGTCACCTAGCCCCCCAGGACTGAAGCTGTCCACCTCCCCCTTTGACTGCCTCCTTGCCATGGAGAGTAATCTGTCCTGCAGCCTCATTCTTCTTCCTTTCTTTTCTCCCCTTAGGCACACCTCTCGCCCGAGCCAGCATCAAAAGTACAAAGGTGGACGGGGCCTCCTATTTCCGGCACAAAGAAAGGCTTCTGCGCATCTCTATCCGCCACATGGTTAAATCCCAGGTGTTCTACTGGATCGTGCTGAGCCTCGTGGCTCTCAACACCGCCTGTGTGGCCATCGTCCATCACAACCAGCCCCAGTGGCTCACGCATCTTCTCTGTAAGTGGCCAGTGAGTGCCGGCTGGTATGGTACAACTGGATTCGGGTGTGAACATGAGCGGATGGGCATCCTGCTGGGCCCGGCAGTACTCTTGGTGGGGAGGGCATAGTTGGTGGCCTCATGGGGTGGGGATATCACAGCACTGGTCCCCTTGTCGTTCATGGTCGAATTGGATGAATCTTTCCTGATAAGACCACAAAATGGGGTTAGCCTTGGGAACTCTAAGGCCTTCGCTTAATATCGTAAGGAGGCTAAATGGTGTAGAGAGTTTTGGTCACCTAAGTCCTAGGGAGGAAGTTCTTAGGCCAGTGGTTACTTCTAGTAGACCAAGACCAGAACTTCTAGATCGGCTCTGGGCAGGGCTGCCACTGGTATAGGTGGGGATCCAGGATGCTGTCACAGGTGGGTGTGTGTAGGGCGAATCCGGCTCTTTCATCAGCGCCATGGTAAAGCCCTTTCTTTCTCTCCTGAGAGCCATATACCATTTAAAGGCCAGTGACAAGCCCATCCATTGAGAGAGAGCAAAGCTGATGTGTGGAGTGTGCCTGGGCCCCCCAGGTCAGAGTGTATCCAGATATCATCAGGTTTTTCCTGCCATTGACCTGACGTGATCACTGAATATCTTTGCCTTTGGGTCCTGCTGGTGTTGAGGGCTCCTCTGTAAGGCTCAGGAGGTTGAGCTGGGGGGTGTGTGGGAGCCCAAGGCATCTACGAAACAAACATTTCTGCTCTTGATGCTTTCAGACTATGCAGAGTTTTTGTTTCTGGGACTGTTCCTCTTGGAGATGTCCCTGAAGATGTATGGCATGGGGCCTCGACTTTATTTTCACTCTTCATTCAACTGCTTTGATTTTGGGGTAAGTAGTCCCGAGCCCGCCTGTCCTCCTGCTTCACGTTGATATGCCACAGTTTGAGATAAGCAGCTCACTCCACTGCTCAGCATGAAGCACTGAAATCGAATTTAAAAAGGGAACTAAATAAGTTAGCTAAAGGGAGGGCAGGAATGAGGGAACCCTTCCCATGCCAGGATTTGTTTGTTTGCTGGTTTAAAGCTCTTTTATTTCTGATGTTTTTGTTGAAGTGTAACATGCATACCATCGTGTACACCTGAGCGTAGAGCTGAATGAATTCGTCAGAGCTGCCCAGAGCAAGCTTTTAACCACTTACTGACTTGGGGGAAGCCTGAGAGAGAACAAAGGAACTGATTCCAGAAGGTGGCTCAGTAAAAAAGAGAAGCTTATATATTTGTTTTGTTTTTTAGTTCAGTTTAAAATTGGGGAAATTATCTAGATATACCCTCATGCAAACATGTGCATTCACACACGCACACACACACTCACACACACACACACTCACTCACTCCTCCCTTAGCAGGTTCCCACATAGACCATTCCATCCAGTGTTCACTTCCTAAATGATGGTGATACGTAAATGTGCGCCTATCTAGCCGTCTTCAAGATGCCCTGACACACGTGTCCTCCCACTCCGCTCAGGACTCCTAGCCTCTGTCACAGATCGCATTTGCAGATGAGTGACGAGAGAGCGTCGTGTGCAAGTTCGCGTAGCCCGTTAGTAGAAGAGCAAGGTTGCAAACCTTTGGGTTCCTGAACCGCTTCTCTTTCTGCCAAACCCATTTCTGTTCCTGCCAGTTCTTTAGTTAGGTGCTAACGATTCTGAGCACTTGCCAATCCGCATTTTCACTTGGAGCATGTGCTTCTGGGTATGGGCAATTTTCAGGCACAACAGTTAGCGAAAGACCATTCCCTATATAGGTATTTTTCAGCATTGCAGCAAGGGTTATTTTTCACTTCTCCTAGTGCATTGTGTAGAACATAGTAGACATTCGGTGAACATGTAAAGACCCAATTGTTAACTTGACGTTGCTCCTTCCTACAGCAATCAGAATCTATATGCCACCAACGAGTACTGTCACATTGGGGTGTGTGGGACCTGAGTGATGGAAAGATACCTCACATATGGGTGACTGAACCATTCTTGGTAGCACTAAATTCTAGGACAGTGAGAGAATGTGGACCTCCTCTGAGGTTTTTACATTGAAATGTGACCTGCATTAACTTAAATCTGTTTTGTTGCTTCGAGTACCACTCTTCTGTGTGTTTGTTCAAGGGGTTATTATGTAAGAAGTGTTGTGGCTCTCAGATTTGTGCAGAAGCAGTGACTGGCTCTGGTAGTTTCCACCGAGGACAGAGCAGCAGTCAGTGAACCAGTCTCCAGCATGAAGGAGTGACGTCAGGAAGGGGAATGGAGAGCAGTGTGGAGGGAGGCAGTAGAGTCTCATTTTCCCTTGGCAGCCTTCACAAATAGGTGGTTTTGTTGGAGTTGTGCTGGGTGGGGACGGGAGAGTTTTAATTTCACCATAGCCCAGTGACAGGTGTTGACTGCTGAATGCCAGAAGGCTCCTCTCTTCTCCTCCTCCTCCTCACTGTGGCTGGGTTTGGCTCTTTAGGTCACAGTGGGGAGTATCTTTGAAGTGGTCTGGGCAATCTTCAGACCTGGTACATCTTTTGGAATCAGTGTCTTGCGAGCTCTCCGGCTTCTAAGAATATTTAAAATAACCAAGTAAGTGATCAGAATCTGGACTCCTCCCAACCACCTGTGAGAGTGGACGCTTCTCTCTTCCTTAGTATATTTCCTTCCATCCCCTTTTCTCCTTTGCCACGTGTTCCCCTTACCTACCATGCCCCCTACTCCGTTCTTCAGCACCGCCTCCTCCAAAAATCAGACCAGAAAAATACCTATGACGCCAGATCCCATGCCACACTCCCACGGGGAGCCTCATTGTTGCTGACATCTCTCCTGCACACAAGTTTACAAATACAGCCTGTTTCATAGACTACCAGGCAGCTGGACTTGGGGATAATTTTAAATTCAGTGTTCACTGCTGTAATGTTTGGGTTTTGTAGGTATTGGGCATCTCTGCGAAATCTGGTGGTCTCCTTGATGAGTTCTATGAAGTCTATCATCAGTTTGCTCTTCCTCCTCTTCCTCTTCATCGTTGTCTTTGCTCTCCTAGGAATGCAGCTGTTCGGAGGCAGGTAAGCACCAATGAACTTTCCATTTAAAGGAGCCTCAAAACCCAGTCTTCAGCCTGTGAGCACCAGGGCTTCTAATTTGGTCACCATGCCACCATTCTGTTTGCTTTGGCCCACATCAACCACTGTGTGTGTGTGTGTGTGTGTGTGTGTGTGTGTGTGTAAAACCTATGTCTCTGCTTCTAATCTTTTCACACTGTACAGGGTTCTGTATCTGGAGACCCCCTCTCTTTGGAGCTGTCCCTAAAATAAAATGTACAGCGTGGGGCCTTATAACTCAAGATCAGTCCAAACCCTGTCTCATAATCTGTACCCTTCAAAGTGCACAGTCCACCAGTAGTAGTCACTAATAATAGCATCTTCATAAATTACATGGAATGGGGAGAAATTAGGGAAGAAGAGGATATGGAGAAAAGGTAAAAGAAGTGACGAAGAGGGAAGAGAAAACTTGGTATGTGAGATTTTCATTTTATTCTTTTCTCTGAACTTCCTTTTCAGGTTTAACTTTAATGATGGGACTCCTTCGGCAAACTTTGACACCTTCCCTGCAGCTATCATGACCGTATTCCAGGTATGAGGCCAACTGGCAGTTCAAAATACTATGTAGGATCTTTTGGAGCTCACACCGCAAAATGATATGTTAGGAGAATCCTACTTTAACACTCCAGGCTCGTCCCAGGCGACTGGGACTCTTGTTGAATAATTATCATCACAATAATTCCTAGAACTTGTGTAGCTACATTCTTACCAGTAATGGAAAAGCTCTATCATGATTACATTATTGGCTTTTTCCCTATACTTGTGAGTTTACAAGAGATATTAAGACAAAGACATTCAGTAACTTATAATATTTATGACCACCATCAAGTGGGCTTTATTCCAGGAATGCAAGGATGGTTCAGCATGCACAAATTAAAGAATGTGATCTACCACATTACCAAAATAAAGGTTAAAAATCATATGATTATTTGAATAGATGCAGAAAAAACATTTAATAAAACTTAACATTGCTTCATGATAAAATTCTCAGTGAAGTGGGTATGGAAGGAACCTACCTCAACATAATAAAGGCCAAATGTGACAAACCCACAGCCAAATCATACTCAATGGTGAAAAGCTGAAGGCTTTTTCTCTAAGACTAGGAACAAGACAAGGATGTGTACTTGCACCACTTTTATTCTGTGTAATGCTGGAAGTCCTAGCCATAGCAATCAGACAAGAAAAAGAAATAAAAATCATCCAGATTGGTAAGGAAGAAGTAAAACTGTCATATCACATTTATGGTTTTCTGAAACTGGAAGCATCTTCTGACCCGTATGTCCATTTAATGAATTATTTTTTCAACCCAACTCACCTCCCCCAACCCCACAAAAAAAAATGTTTTTAAATCATGGAGGAAAACTAAAAAATCAGCAATGCAGAGAGCTAAAGAAAACACTGTTTATCTAGACTCTGAGGCTAAACCAGAACCTGGGTTTCTGGAACTGGAGCCTATGAGGCTCTTTCTTATAATGCTGCTGTCCTAAGAACTTTATCTTAGCTCCCCTTGGATGGACTGGTAGTGACCAGACCACCTGATTTGTGTAATTCCCATAGGTCTGGCAAAGCTGGAAGTGGAGGGAGTCTGTAGTCAGACTCAGAATAGAATCTTTCCTTATAATGCTCTCTTTCCATTTTCAACATCTAAGATTATCTTCCTTATCAGAAGAAAGTTTGGAATTATTCATGGAAGTGACTTTATTTTTCTCCCTGGCAGAATGGCCAAGCAAGGGGCCAGAATTTTCCTTTTTACATTGGCCCCATTTTCTCAGCCAACCCAAATCTCTGACATGCCTATTGTTTGCTTTACATAGATCCTAACAGGGGAGGACTGGAATGAGGTGATGTACAATGGGATCCGCTCCCAGGGTGGGGTCAGCTCAGGCATGTGGTCAGCTATCTATTTCATTGTGCTCACCTTGTTTGGAAACTGTATCCTTTTTAAGATAGTCCTCTTCATGCTGCCTGCCTGCCTGGACCAGCATTGAGGAGGTTGGTTGTGGTGGTGGTGGTAGAGGTGGGTGGGAATTTTTTTTTGGGGGGGGGGGGCCCCAGGATTTTGTTTGGTATACTGAGAGAAATAAGGATTCTGATCTTTTTTTTTTTTTAGACTTTATTTATTTATTTGACAGATCACAAGTAGGCAGAGCAGCAGGCAGAGATAGGGAAAGCAGGCTCCCTACTGAGCAGAGAGCCCGATGTGGGGGCTCAATCCCAGGATCCTGGGATCATGATCTGAGCTGAAGGCAGAGGCTTAACCCACTGAGCAACCCAGCCACCCCAAGGATTCTGATCTTAAGGAGATTATATACTAGTTGGGTAAAGAAGACAAATGTAGACAAAGGAGATAAAGTATTATCCAAATCTTCAGGATACACTTATAATAACATGTGAGGCTCTTATACTGAGTAGTTGGAAATACTATCAGCTGGGGAAAATAAGAGGTGACAAAGATAACTGTTAGGCTGAAATAGTGGCCACATTGTAATACTAATAAATTAATTACATGTTAATATAGAACAGGACCTGCACATAGTAAGATCTCAGAAATATCAGTATTATGATTAATGCTGATGCTATTTAGCATAGCTAACATTTATTGTATTTGTGATATTTACGAGAGCCTATACCAAATGTTTTATAGGAACTAGTTCATCTGACTCATGACTTAGAAGAAGTAACTTCCAAAGTCAAACAATTATTAAATTGTAAGGGGAGATTGGAAATCAAGTCCATTTAATTCCCAAACCCATACCTGGTCATAGGATCTAGACTAGAAAGATTTAGGTTTTAATCCCAGCAGTTCTGTTTGCCAGCTGTGTGGCCTTGGGAACGTCCCTTAATCTGCCTGAGCTCTTAGTTTTCAACTCTGTAAGGAGGATAACAGCATCGATTCCTTTATTAGTTGTGAATAGTGAGATCATTTATTTGGATGCACCTTATGTACTGCAGACTTCTACACAATTACTAGATGTTTGGGGGGGGGCTGGGACTTCCCTTGAAATGGCATTGGTGGAGTAAGAAGGGAGAGCTGTGTGACGTAGCTGTACTTTGGCTTTTCCCATATTCTCATGGAGACAAGCTACTCTTTTAACTTCTCTGCCCCGAAAATTTCTAGGGGTCAGAGCAGACTGTGAACCAAACATGAGACACCCATAAGCAGTGGGTCACAGAAAAGGAAGCCCAGTTTGTGACAATGGCACCTTGATTTTCCTGTTCCTCTGAGGGTAGTCAGACCTGGACTTTGATGCTAACACCAGCTCTATATTCCACAACACTGGGACCTCAAAGACAGTTGGAAAATTGGGACTTAAGTGGCTAGAGCTTGGAATGGAAATGGGTTCCATAATGATCTTGTATTCTCCGTGACATTTTTGTTGAATGGAATATGGAAGCCTTCTGAGATAAGAAGAATGAGAGAAGTTAGCATTCCACTATTGGAAGCCGGTCAGTGATGGGTCTGTGGAATCTTATTTCTTTTCATGTTTAAGAACAGAGTAGGATCTTGGTCTGGGTGGGCTTCAATTCTAGCCCCCCAGAAAGGAGAGGTAAGCTCCAGCACTGAGCTCCCTACTGTCACATTGTGCCATGATTCAATATTGCTATGAGTGGAGGCCATACGTGTTTAAAGGCCCCCTTACTCCAACTTGGCCCCTGAGTGGTTGGATTCAGCTATCTCTACATCCTAGGCAAAGAGAAGCTCTGTGAAAGGAACAAGAGATACTCTCCTTCAGACAGGGCTGCATAACCCATGCCTAACTGATGCTGTGGGGTAGCTTCTCTTCCTGCTGGATCTCAGACAGCAAACACCTTGAGGAAACCCTCAGTCTTGCTGAAGCCTTTTGGTTTTCTTACTTGCCCATCCTTAACCCATCACCCCAGACACACTGCTGAACGTGTTCTTGGCCATTGCTGTGGACAATCTGGCCAATGCCCAAGAGCTGACTAAGGTAAGCATTCTCTGAGGATCTCACGGTTTTCTTGTGCCATTGAGCATTTCATCTGGAGCACGGAAACGCAGTAGCTGCTTTGCATACCTCACAGGATCATTGTTAGGATCCAGTAAAATACTATATGTGGGAGACTAGAGCAAGCTGAGAAGATGTGGGTTCCTAGTAGCTCTAGTCATTTCACCTGAACTGGCTTTCCCCAGTGTCATTACAAAGAGGGGACACTTACACCAGGAATGGAGATGAGGGGATGAGGTCCCTGCCTGATCACCTGGAGTGAGGCCACTTAGCTGGGCAGGAGAAAGGGCACAAGTAGAGGCACAGCCTCAACAATGTACTCTGGACAGGTCTGCCTGGAAGGGCCCTGTTCCATCCCTTGCAGGCACTGCGGAACACCTGAGGTATGTCAGCTCAATTTTCTGACCTCCACCGCCATGCGCTCCTCTAGGGGCTAGAGCTTAGGGTAGAATCCCACGGCTTTCCTGAGAAACTGTGGGGAAGCCTATGGGGCAGGCTGGAGACCAGAACTATCGGCCATGCCTTTTGGGAGACAGGCTTTTGTCTCCCAAGGTGCCTGGCACCTGGCCACCAGAGGTCTCTGAGCCAACCCACCCTCCTCTTGCCTTGTTTAAGGCCCTTTCCTGCCTTCCTCATCTCACCTAGTCTCCCGAACTTGTGGGGAGAGCCAGGAGAGCTATTCTCCTTCATGGGGATCCCAGGCAAAGCCATCTCTGCTTTGTGTCTAGGATGAGCAAGAAGAAGAGGAGGCTTTCAACCAGAAACATGCATTGCAGAAGGCCAAGGAGGTCAGCCCGATGTCTGCACCCAACATGCCTTCTATCGAGTGAGTTAGTTATCCCCACTTAACTGACCCCTGGGCTCCGGTGCTAACAGCCAATTCACCAACTCGAAATGGTGTATTATCAGAGGTTGCTTCCTCCGTGCTGGGAAATGTCCTTAGGACACAGCAGTGACCAAGACAGCGTCTTGTTCATGGAGCTTTTATTTTAGTGAGAGAGATAGATAATAGTCACATGTAAATGATTTTAGGTGGTGATCACTGCTCTAAGGCATATAGAACAGGGTAACGTAGAGGAATGAGAATTGGGTGGAGTACTTACAGGCAGTCTGGGAGGGATTCGTTGAAGAGGTGAATTTCAAGCAGAGATCTGTACGTGGAGAAGGCGGTCATGTGAAATCACAAAGGAAGAGCTTTCTCCAGCGAGGGTGCAGGGTGGCTGGTGGGCAGGGAGCAAGGAGGAACAGAAGGAGACACAGCCAGGAAGATCCTGGAGGCCCAGGTAAAGGGTCTAAGCTTTAATTCTGTTTGCAGCCATTGAGGGTCTAAGGCAGAAGGATGGATACCATATGACCTATGCTTTTTTAAAAACGTATTTTATTTATTTATCTGAGAGAGAGCATGAGCAGGGATAGGGGCAGAAGGAGAGGGAGAAGCAGACTTCCTGCTCAGCAGGGAACTGGACGTGGGGCCTGATTCTAGGACCCTGAGATCGTGACTTGAACCCAAGGCGGACACTTAATCGACTGAGCCACCCAGTTGCCCCCCCATGCTATATGCTTTAAAAGGTTGCTCTGCTCAATGAAGAATGGATTGTAGGGCCCAGGGTGGAGGCAGGGAGACAGAGGGTTGGCTCTGAGAGCAAAGTAGGTGACAGTAGTGGTAGCTGAGACCATAGCAATGGAGGAGGTGAGAAGTGACCCCATTCAGTCTGTGCTTTGGAAGGAGGACCAACAGGAAGAGGTGATGGGTTAAATGTGATGGGGGTGTGGATAAGGAGAAAAAAGAAGTATTTCTTTCATGTTTTAAGGTTTGATGCCTAAGCAACTAGGTAGATGGTGGTGGTACATACTGAGAGTCTGGAGATCAGTGGAAATCCAAGGTTCATTTTGGCCACAATAAATCTGAGATGCTCAGAGGACATCTAAGTGAAGATGCTGAATAGGCCATTGGTTACATGAGCGTGAAGCTCGCAAGAGAAGTCCGCGTTGGAAATAAGGATTTGGGGGGAGCCATTTGTATTTGGACAGTATTAAGCTCTCAGCACAGGTGAGCTGGCAGAGTTGCCATGGAGACAGAGTTGCTCAGGACAGAGGCCCAGAGCTCTCCTGTGCCTCGAGGTCTGGCAGAGGAGAAAGCAGCAGAGGAGATAGACAGGGAGCAATTAGGAGTAGAAAGAAGGACAGGGAGGTAGGTGTCCTATCCTGGGGACCTAGAGAAGAGAACTCTTCAGGAAGGCGCAAGTGGACAGTGCAGCTAAATACCACCGAAAGATCACATAAGCTGAGGACAGAAAGGGGGCCATTGGGTTTGGCAAAATGAACATTGTTAGCAACCTTCAGTTTCAGTGGCCCAGTGGGAACAGAATCCAGCTGGAGTGGATTAGGGAGAGAATGACCAATGGTAGTGGAGCAACGAGCGTAGACTTAAAGGATCTAGCCTGGACCTGAGGTTGCTGGCAGAACTAGCAAGGCGTGGGCCTGGTGCAGAGCCGGAGGGAGGTGTTGGAGGAGTTGCTGAGAATCCCGTTTGTGGCTTCCAAGCCTCTGTGAGGTCTGGGTGGGTGGCCCTGGTGATGGATGGGGAGGCTTTGAGGCCCCTGGGAGGTAGAGCTCTACCCAGATACTAGACCCTGTCATCTACTACCTGAACCTGGTTGGGGAGAAGCCTTTCTTTGTCAAGTGCTCATGGGAAGGGCTCTGAATGTCCCTGCCTCGCCCTTTAGAATCATCCCAGAGTTATACGTGGGGCCCTCCTTCCCCTGGATGGTCATCACCTTGCCCTCACCTTTCAAAACTGAAGGCCTGGCCTCCAAGCCCCTTCTCTGTGAGCAAGAAAAACAATCGGCCCTCAAACTTTGTTAACGATTAGTGGAGAAATGCAGAGCAACTCCTTCCCCTCTGGAATAATCTCTGGGCCTTGAGTCGTTCCTTCCCCACCTTCCCTGCACTCGTGAGTTTGGGTTAAAAATATACACACACAGGTATGCAAACATGCCGATGGGGAGGGCTGGCTGTCACTTAGGAGTGGGTGGTTCTATTTACTGAGATGAAGAAGCCGGGGAAGAGTGGGTTTGGAGACGTGAGTTGGGAAGATGCTTGGCCCAGGGTAGAAACTCACTATTTGTGGAATGAAAGAATGAATGAAATGCTGGGAAGTATAGGGCTGTAGGCAGTGAACTGTGTGCATGTCTGGGCACAGTGAGGTGGAAGAAGGTGCTACAACCATCCAAGATGAGCAGAGATCTAGCTCTGGTTGCAGGGTGGGTGCTGCTGGCGGGAGCGCTGTCAGGGTAGGTGGGTGCTGCTCTGGAGTGCAGGCAGGACCCCTGATTTCTGGACTACCGGACAACTGAGGAGGCGGGTGTCCATAGAGCAACCCCAAAAGAGCATTGTCACAAGTCAGGAGGTCTGAGGGCTGGTTCTGTCACTCCCATGCTCAGTGTCCTCGGACAGAGAGCCACTTAGGATCCTAGAAACTCTGTCGCCCCATCTTTGAAATGGGAAGGATGCCGCTGCCCTTCCTGATCCACAAGGTTAATGTCAGGTGTATGTGAGCTCACGTATGCATGAGTCGGAGCGATGTCGGTGCTTCTCTGTGTGATTTTAGGAGTGAAGGTGTATTAATGATGTGCTGTGAATTGGGATATGTGTATGTGTGAGTGGAAAAGTGGAGTTTGAAGTGTGTATCTGGTCTGTACGGGAATTAAAAGTTGGGTCTCTCTTTGCCTGGCCTGTGTGTGTGTGTGTGCGCGCGCGCATGTGTGTGCACATGTGTGCGTTCATAAGAAAGAGAATTCTTCCATGTACTTAAACTCTGACACATGTGCTTCTGGAGAGCTGATACTTGAGTATTGGAGAATTTGCAAATAGATGGTAGCATCTGCTTTCCCTAGTGTGTGTGCATGCTGCCCGGCTAGATTGGGTCCTTCTAGTTCTATGTGCTACCCAGGCTGCTTGGCACCGGCACCCCACGTGGGCCTCCTTGCACGGCAGCTGCCTCTGCTGAGGGTTGCACACAGTCGGGGCGCTTGCAGGCCTCTCCACAGTGATGTTTGCACCCACCCCATGGATGCTCGTACACACTGTGCCTCTTCCAGATGCCAAGTGAGGCTCCCACCAGCTGCCTCTCCTCCCTCAGCCCACCCGTGTCTCAGGCTTCTGTGCGGCTGTGGGACATGGCAGTTGAGCGGTGCTGCTCGGCCTGGCATGTTCTCCGTTGGTCAGGGAGGGAGCAGCAGTTGCCAAGCACCTCCCAGGTCGAGGCAGGGCCCAATGGGCCAGACTGGGTCTGTCAGCCCACACTGGGGGCAGGCTCGCCCCACGGGTGTCCCACGTGTGTCCCACGTGTGTCGTCCTCAACCGGAGCGTGGACATGGCCCCGAGAGCTTCATTTCTAGGAGTCCCGTTTGCCTTTGTGGGTGATGCCCACACTCTGCCGGTCTGACCTTCTCTGGACCTTGGAAAGGAAAGGACACAGCATGTGTGTGTCTGGAGAAAGATTTTTCCCCCTGTGCATGGCTGAGAAGGCTAACGCTATGCTTTCCCTGGCTACCCAGATGGAGCCTGGAAGACCTCTGGCTGGGGTCACCGTGTTGCACAGTTGCAGGGGTGTCACACGTATCCTGAAGTACATGGCCAGCAGCCCATGGCGCGGGGACCCTGCCTCTGGCCGTGGGCTGCTCCATGGCTCTGATGGCCTGCATGGTGAGGCACCTGTTCCTGCATGAATGACTGGACTGAGGACCTGGGGAGTCATACCCATGGGTGAATCCTAGACGTGACTGGGGGAAATACCACTCTCATGCAAGTCTGTAGGATTTCCGGAATAGATCTCGTAAGGGCAGTTCGGGGCAAGTGTGGGGGCCTGTGGGGCATGAAGACGGAGCACCTGAAGCCGCGTCCCCCATGAGATGAGACACCCTGTGTGTCTGCATGTGCGCTTCCCACACCAGATCCACGTGTCTGCACACAGTGAGGCAGCAAAGGTCACTCCCAGGGCAAGTTGAAGGTTGGGAGCCTCCCCGAGGGCAGCAGGCATGTGGAGAACGTGTGGGCACCGAGAGGACCCTGTGCCTCTCGCCGGAAACTGGCTGGTGGCTGTGGGGCTCGTGGTTCTGAGAGGTGGGGGTGAACTGAACCTGTTCGTTTTTCTTTCCCAGAAGAGACAGAAGGCGAAGACACCACATGTCGATGTGGGAGCCACGCAGCAGCCACCTGTATGTGTGTACCGGTCTGCGTGTCTGTGAGCGGTTCTGTGTGTGTGTGGGGACGCCGTGTCTCCGCCCCCCCTGCGGACACAGTGGCGCCGGGTGTGCATGTCAGCGTGTGCCGTGGTGTGTGCGTGTGTTCCGTGGACACTGTCCTCCGCACCTCTCCACTTGTGCTCAGTTCAGTGTGTGTCTCCGGTACGTGACCCCGTGTGTCGTGCCCTTCTCCGTGCGGCCTGCGAGCGGGCACGCGGCGGCGCGCTTCCTCCGTGTGGGCGCGTGGGCCCCGCCCGTGGGCCCGCGTGGGGGCCTCCGCGGGGGTGCGCGTGGGCACGTGTGAGCGGAAGTAGGGACCAGCCTCCCGCCCGCCGGAGCTCACCCCCGTGCGCGTCACCGTGCGCGGGCCCGCGGCCGCGTGCGGGCTCGCCCAGGCCCCCGAGCGGAGGCGTGCGGCAGTGGGCTTGAGAGGCAGCCGCCGGCGCTCTCGGCACACGCGGTCCGGTGCTTTCCATTAGCCGCTGTGGAAGAGAGCCACGGCACGCCTGTTCTCTGAGGGGGACGCCAGCCCGGGTCTGCTAGTCACCGCCGTCAGCCGTCCTCTCAGAGGATCCCACCGCTGTGCTTCTCAGCCTGTGTCCCCCCCACTCCCGGCTGTCATCTGAGAGGCAGAGGACAGGGACAGCAGGGGGAACAAAGGTCTCTGACCCGGAATTAAGGGCCAGTGCGGAGCACAGGGTGGGTGTAGCTGGATGTCCTGAGGGCAAAGGAGAGCAGGGGAGTGCAGACCGGGTGAGCCTTAGTACAGCTGTCCTGCAGGCCACGGGGGCTCCATCCAGGGCTCTCGCCCACCCACCCCCAAGGGCTGCAGAGCAGGGAGGACAGTGGGACGCCCCGCACGCTAGGAGGCGCTGCTCCAACCGCCTCCTCGGGCGTGGCCCACTCTGCTCCTTGCCTCTCTCTGTGCTTCCTGTCTGCAGGTGCGGGGCTCTCCCGTTTGCTGCCCCCCCATGTGTCCTGCCCCTTTGCCGTGGCCGCTGAGGGCGGGTCTGCACCCCAGTGGCTCCCTGCCTGGCCTCCGGCTGTCCGGCTCTGACCCGGGTCCTCGCCCTTTTCCCTTTGGCAGGAGGGAGCGGAGGCGCCGGCACCACATGTCGGTGTGGGAGCAGCGCACCAGCCAGCTGCGAAGGCACATGCAGATGTCCAGCCAGGAGGCCCTCAATAAAGAGGAGGCCCCACCAATGAACCCCCTCAATCCCCTCAACCCGCTGAGCCCCCTCAACCCACTCAACGCCCACCCCAGCCTCTACCGGAGACCCAGGCCCATGGAGGGTCTGGGCCTGGGCCTGGAGAAGTGTGAGGAGGAGCGCATCAGCCGCGGGGGGTCCCTCAAGGGGGATGGAGGGGACCTGTCGAGTGCCCTGGACAACCAGAGGAGCCCCCTGTCCCTGGGCAAACGGGAGCCACCGTGGCTGGCCCGGCCCTGTCATGGCCACTGTGACCCGAGCCAGCAGGAGGCTGGGGGAGGGGAGACCGTGGTGACCTTCGAGGACCGCGCCAGGCACAGGCAGAGCCAGCGGCGCAGCCGGCACCGTCGCGTCAGGACAGAAGGCAAGGAGCTCTCTTCCACCTCTCGGAGCCGGTCGGCCAGCCAGGAACGGAGTCTGGATGAAGGGGTGCCTACCGAGGGGGAGAAGGACCGTGAGCCCAGGGGCAGCCACACTGGCAAGGAACCCACAATCCAGGAAGAGGAGAGAGGCCAAGACTTAAGGAGGTAGGGTGGTCACAGGAGTGCCCTGGAGGCATCTAGCCCTGCTGGCGTGAAGGATTCTCCAGGACAATCCTATCTGACCCTCGCTTTTCCCTTTTGCAAAATGGAGAGGATGCTAACGCGCCCTTCGTAAGGTGTGCGTGACTATGATAGGTGATGGACTCTGTCCCCTTGAAAACCAGCATCTGTTCTTCTAGGGCATCTCCTGTTGGGAGCTGGTCACAGATGGGTGGACCAGAAAAAGACCTGAATGCTGCCTGGGGGTCTTAGCTGCCCCCTGCCTGGGTGGGTCAGGGTGGGAGGCAGCAGATGCCACGCTCTCCAGCAAGGCTCCTCCGGCTTCCTTCACCTTCCCCTCTTGCCTGGCTCGCCCGCCACTTGAGAACAGCTTCTTCCTATCTGAGCACCAACAGTCTCCTCCTCTGTCCCTCCAGGACCAACAGTCTCATGGTGCCCAGAGGCTCCGGGCTGGCAGGAGCCCTCGATGAGGCCAACACGCCTCTGGTCCGGCCCCAGGCAGAGCTGGAAATGGGGAAGGACATGGTGCTGACAGAACAGGAAGCAGAGGGCAGCAGCGAGCAAGCCCTGCTGGGCAAGGTGCAGCTGGACATGGGCCGGCCCATCAGCCAGAGTGAGCCTGACCTCTCCTGCACCACGGCCAACACAGACAAGGCCAACACCGACAGCACCAGTGTCACCGTCGCCATCCCAGACGTGGGCCCCTTGGTGGACTCAACTGTGATTCACAGTGAGAATGCAGTCCCGTCCCCTTTGAACCTCACCACCCTGGGCTGGGGACCATTGTGGCTCTGGAGTCACCCAGTGAGGCTATGGGAAAAATCCCACCAGCAGGATGAAGTCATTCTTCAGCAAGTAAACGATAACAGTGGTTTTAGCTTGATTTGCAGGAAAAAACACGTTGGAATTTTCTCCACCTTAAGTTTTGCCCATAAAATTTCCTTCAGCCTTGGCCCCTGTGACCACCATAGAGCCTTCAGCGAGTTCACGTGTGGTTTTGTACCCAGATATGTGTTCAGCTGTTTGACTTATAATGTGAATATTTGGTGATGGTCTCTAGGACCTCCGAGGTGCCCTGTCACTTGGACAGCTTAGGGAACCTCTGAAGGAGCAGGAGATGGCCCAGATCTCCTCAGTGTGGCTTCCACACACCTCTGCTTCTCCCAAGGATTCAGGTTTTCAGCCTAAAGTGAAAACATTGAATTGGGTGATCTTTGAGGTCTTTCTCAGCACTAACATTTTAGGAATCTGTTACTCTTATCTACCCTTTTCTCCAAGGAGGTTTTTTTTTTTTTTTAAGTTTTTTTTTTTTTTTTTTTTTTTTTTGTTTTTAACAGGCAGAGATCACAAGTAGGCAGAGAGGCAGGCAGAAAGCAAGGAGGAAGCAGGCTCCCTGCTGAGGAGAGAGCCCGATTCAGGGCTCAGTCCCAAGACCCTGGGATCATGACCTGAGCTAAAGGCAGAGGCTTTAACCCACTGAGCCACCCAGGCGCCCCTCCAAGGAGGTTTTACTCAGTTTTTATCCCAGATACCTCAGGAAATAGACGTTAATCTCCAGACCTCAAAAGGGGAAACAAAAATCACTGGACCTACCCCCACCCTAACCCCACTCCAACCTCACTCCTATCCTTGTTTCATCCCATCCTTCTCCCAGCCCTAAACTTCATCTCTACCTCATCTCTGCCCTAACCCCATCCCTGCCCTAAGCCCACCCCTATCCCTGTACTAACCCCACCCCCTTCCCTCCTTCCGGACCCCACCCCACCCCACCCCCTCCCTGACCCTCACCACACACCCATTCCTGCCTTAATCCCACCTGTTGCTCCCTGGCCACTGAATTGCAACCACAGATTCCACCCTGGCTGTTTTTCTCCCATTTTCTTCATTTTCTGTTCACAGAACAGTCTTCTCCTCTCCGTTTTTCTTTCTCCCACTGCTCCATCTCCATTCCGCCACCTTCTCTACACTCAGAATGCCAGTAGTACTTTAGAAAATGAAATCTCCCATGTGCAGTGCTCCCTGGGGTTGACTTGGGGCTGTCTCAGGATTTCAGACAACCACTTTTGCTGTCTATTTCATTTTATGCTCTAATATTAGTGCTTTGGACCCTCTCTGATAAACGTTAAGTTCTTTTCCTGGGGCTGGTCGATGGCCTTGGTCATAGGTTAGAGCATATTATCAGAGACCTTTTGGATGAGTTTCTTCTTGGAAGGACCCAGAAGGGGCCGGAACCTCAAAAGTTTGCTGCTTGCACAGAGCTCTAGTGTAGAGGCATTCTCTGAGAGTGAACAGTGGGAGAGGCTGATGGCATCCCTTGCCCCACTTAGAGAGCTTCCACCTCTCTGCCACTTACCCCGCACTGTGACTTGCATGTGGAAAGTGAGGGTGGTCGTCCAAGAGCTCCCCTCAGCCTCTGCCTCCTTCATCCTCCCCATCCTGGAGTATAGTCATGGTCCCATAGAGGCATGAATATTGCATTGCCATTTCAACATTAATCATGACTGAAACAAGCACAGACAGAAAGTCAGCCACAAACAGAGTAACAGTTTCTTAAAATCTTCCACTGCAATGTGAGATCATTGAAAGGCTACAGGGTTTTGAATTGGGAACTAGCTGTGTGAACCTAGGATATGTACTTGAATTCCCTGAACTTCAATTTTCCTGTCTGTGTAATGGGCAGAATACATGCCGCTCAGGGTACAGTGATGTGAAAATTCAGTAAATGAATATAGGCAAAGAATCTAGATCTTAGATATGTCAACTTTGTAAACTTTATAACAGAAACAAGCCTTCTGTGACCCTGGAAAACGTGATTATTATTTATACAGCCAAAAAAGGGCATACCATGTAAAATTAGGGTGAGGGCCAGGCAAGAATGAGCGCGAGGGCTTAACTGCGTAATAGTGAATACCTCCAGTGTTTGCAAGGTACCTGGCTAGACACATTCCTCTAACCCATTCCCCTCCTCTCTGTCCTGTCCCCAAGGGACACCATTCTCATGGGTGGCAAGGTTTCTGATGATTTCACCATGTTCTTTTTGCAGTTAGCAACAAGACTGATGGAGAAGCCAGTCCCCTGAAGGAGGCAGAGATCAAAGAGGAGGAAGAGGAGATGGAGAAGAAGCAGCAGAAGAAGGAGAAGCGTGAGACAGGCAAAGCCATGGTGCCCCACAGCTCCATGTTCATCTTCAGCACCACCAACCCGTAAGGCCCCCTCCGTTCACTCCCCCTTTGGTACCAGGGTTAGAGCCAGGGCAGGGTGACGAGGAGAAGGAGATAAGGGTCCACTCCTCCTCCTGATCCTTCTTAGTGGACTGTGGCTGGACATCCGGAACATACAGGACGCTCACTGGTGGAGCTGGGTCATGGGATTGAAAAGCCTCTGAGCTCTGTGCTATGTCCACAAAATAAGACAGGGAAGCTTGGGAGATGTCAGGAGAAAATGACCCTATGCCTCTTAGTCCTTTTATTTGGTCGGTAGGTTGTGTGGGGGTGGGGTGGGAGGAAGGCAATCTACTTCAGATGTGTCACCAAATATTCCAGGGGTAGACAGAGCTGAGAATACGGAGCCTAGAATAAGTAGTGGCCCACTGGAGTTTAAGAGTATTGGTCCCAGAACCCCAAATGTGGATTTTGAAATGGGCATGGTTCCTCAAAGCAGAGGTAGGGGCATAAGATGGAGGTGGCAGAGAAGATTCTGGAAGGTTAGACTGAGCTGCCTTTTGCCCCAGAAATGAGCAAGATGTACACAGAAACCAGCTTCTGAGGCTAAGAAAAAGAAAGGTTTCTAGTGACCACATGGGCAGTATTTTGGCAAGGCTCTGGGAAGGAAGGAATGTATGTCAAGTTACAAGTCCAGAATACAGTTGTAGAACATAATCACTTTAATCAGCATACCGGGGCTCATAAAAACCTGTCGCTGCTCTCATTAGGTATCTTATACTGCAGGTGTATCATTACATTTCTTAGTTCTTCCAATTTCCTTGCTATGTCCCAGTTTCTATATAGGGGTGGGGGGAATAGACACTGAGAGGTGGTGGAGGGTACCATGTTGGCATGCGCAGTGCGTGTCATCTGACGCGAGCTGCTCCAGTGGCTCAGACGTGACTACAGATAATGTATCTTGGCTTACGCTACTGCAGCCTCTAACCAATCTGATTACCTTCTCCCACTGGAGCTTTAAATCACGGGTGGTGCCTGCAAAATTAAATTGCTCTCCCCATGGCTTCCTCTGGCCAGGGCCTGGCTGTCTGGTGGAGGCCGATGCACCCGCGGGTGGGGAGTAAGTGGGGGGGCGGGAAGCTGAGGCAGCTCCTTTGGCTCCGCCACCCCCCAGGATCCGCAGGGCCTGCCACTACATCGTGAGTCTGCGCTACTTTGAGATGTGCATTCTCCTGGTGATCGCGGCCAGCAGCATCGCCCTGGCAGCCGAGGACCCTGTCCTGACCAACTCCGAGCGCAACAAAGTGGGTGCATGGGAGCCGAGCCATCGGCCCTGGGACCCACCCCGTCCCAGTCCCTCCCCAGCCCAGTGTTGAAGGTGAACTAGGGAAGGTTCCTGGGGCAATAAGGAAGGCTTAAGAAATGGCCCATTCCTGTTGCTCAGGGCAAAGTATGGACCCTTTCTAGATCAGCTCCTTCTTCCCAGCCCCCCACCTGCCCTAAGGCTTCATCGGCAGGCCTTACCTCCAGAGCCAGCCAGTCTTTGCAGCCACCCGGGGGCTTGTGTTTGAGGTGGGGAGGGGGCTATCTGATGCCCGGTCATGAGGGATACGCATGAATTTGGGAAGCTGAAACTCTACCCCGGGGAGCTGAGACATCTCCTGGAGGTCAGGAGGTATGAAGGAGGTGGGTGGGGAGGATTGCAACTGACAAGGATTCCAGGGCCTGAGGGAGAGATCTGTGGGGCATTTGGGACCCAAGAAGTTAAGTTCTGGCCAAGGGGAAGGAAGAGCCAAGGACTGACCACCAGGTCCTGCGGCTCTAGAAGAATGCATAGCTCCTCTCCTCCCTGTGTTCAGCTACCAGTGGCAAGCCCAAGCTTCTGTTCTGAGGGAGAAGTGAGCTGGGGTGGGGGTGCAGGACTGCATGTGTGTGGGGAAACAGGCATGCGTGTGGCCTGGTGACCACACCTGGGCCTCTTCCCCTTCCCTGCATGTGTCTTACAGGTCCTGAGATATTTTGACTATGTTTTCACTGGCGTGTTCACCTTTGAAATGGTCATAAAGGTAATAGCCTCCAGAGAAAAGCTGGGCTCCAGGGTTTGGATGGGTCCTGGGTCTGCTCCTTTAGTATAGTGCCCCTCCCCAGTGCTGCCACCTGCCAGCCAATGACAGACCTCAGTAGGGCCTCTGGTGACCCCTCTTCTGGCCTCAGAAGTCTGAGGAAGTCTATCACGGCCAGATTTCATGGCACAGCATGACTGTGGGGATCTGTTTAGACTGGGGCAGACCTGTGGGTATGGCCCAGGGAGGACCCCATCCGCTCTCAGGCAGTCAGGAATGCAGACAGGCATGGGGACTGTCCTTGCCTCCCAAGCCTGCCCCTTGGTTCAAGCCAAGACAGAGGGTCAAGTAGGGATGAGACCTCCCAGACTCCATGTAGTCCTAGCTGCACTTGCTGCTTACCAGTCTGTGCCCCATCAGCCTAACACCCCACTGTCTTTTTCATGGTCTCTGCTGCCTGGGGTTTTCCCCATCTGTGCATATGTGGGGACCCCTGGTGCTCTGAGACACTAAAGGAAGGAGGAATGTGAGGCCGAGGAGTCTAGTTGAACCCTGGTGGCTATGACACAGGACCTTGGGCTTCACACTTAGGTGGAGAGAGCCTGTGGGACCTGTCCTTTTGCTCTCCAGGTCCTTGTGTAGGGTTGGTTGTGGAGACAACAGCAGTAGAGGCATTGTCCTGGGGAGCCCTGAGCTCCAGGTGCATTGCCAGCTCCTATGGGCTCATCCGTGGCTGTTCATATCCTTCTCCCGCAGATGATAGACCAAGGCTTGATCCTGCAGGACGGGTCCTACTTCCGCGACCTGTGGAACATCCTGGACTTCGTGGTGGTGGTTGGCGCGTTGGTGGCCTTTGCTTTGGCGTAAGTGTAACTCTTTCTTCCTGTTCAGTGTCCTCTCGTCCCTTCTTCCTGAGATTTGGACTGATTTGAGGCCTTCTCCGAGGCCAGCGTGAGAGGCAGTTCCCTCAGAGTGGTGCCAAAGAAAGCGACCCTGGAAGTCTGCTTCCCACTTGCCCTCTGTGGTACTCCAGCGAGCCTCATAGCTTCAGCTCACTGCCCCAAACGGCAGCACTGGTGAAGGAGGAGCCGGGGGAGTCCCAAGGAAGAAGTCAGAGGCCCTGGAGTTCCTTTCTCGGAGATGAGTAAGCATGGGCAGGTGCTCATCCGTGTGGGCAGTTCCTCCATGGGCTCAGGGAGGGACCCAGGACAGCTCATGCACCCTTTCCTTTCTTGGGTATGTCAAACAAAGAATCAGCTTGGAAGAAGAATGCAGAGGGTAGAACAGAATCGGGGATTACAGACTGCTCATGAGCAGGGGTACCCCAGAGGTATTTCATAGATATAAGAACCATGATAATGTGTTTAGCCTCAGAAACTAAGACTTTCACAACTTCCTTGATAATGCACTGAGGAAAACACTCAGGTGACTAAATTGTGCTCATTACATCTGGGGAATTTTTTTCCCCCAGACACTGATCAGGTGTAGCAGGTTTTCAACCACATGCTGACATTTCCTGTGGCATCCAGCCAAGGAAGGGGCTCTCTGGGCCCTTCAGGGTTTGTCTAAGAAATACACATGATCAGGGCCTTTTCCCTAAGCTGGTGTATAGAGTGCCCAGGAGATAAATGACAGCTTTTGGGCCCTGTCTGCATCTTGCTGCACTGCCAGAGAGCCTTGCCCCTTTTCCAGGTGGCACAGCGGACTTCCCTCCAGCCTCTCCAACTATAAGAGCCGAGTCTTTAAGCAAGTTGCTCAACTGTGATGAGGCAGAAGGAAAGCATCTGGGAGTTGCTGGCAGTCATAGCAGCTTCGAAAGGGAAGGGGCAGAGCGCCTGCAGAGGTTGAACCTTCCCAGGTCCTGGTGGTCAGAAAGGGCTCATCCATCCCTCCCTTCCCCATGAATACCATATCAGCATCTGCCCATCCTGGCAGAGAAGGAGGTGGGGTGACAGTGAAGAAGGAACATTCTCAAGTGTCTGAGGGTGGGGAGCTCTTTGTAGGAAAGATGAAATGTCTCCAGCTGTCCTAAGGACTTAAGATCTTCCAGAACCTAGAAGTGGGCTATTTACATTGCTGTCCCAGCCACAGAGGACCCGCCAAAGGAAAGCCAGGTTGAATGTGGCTCGTGGCGCTGAGCTGGGCTAGCAGGACAATTTCAGCGTACCTTGTCCCCACTGTAGTCCAGTGTATTAACCCCACCCACCTTTAGAGTCATATGGAATCACCTGTGCCTCTCACAAAAAGAAAGCCTCTTATTAGACATGACTGAGCTAGTTCCAAAGAAATTTCACAAAAGCATGGTATTTTCCCCAACATCTGGACCTTGTATAAATTCTTATCTCAAGGCAAAAACCAAGGCAACTTTGCTCTACCAAGGGGACTCCCAGCTCCTCTTCCTCCTTCTTAGAAAAAAATCATTAAAGTCTGGCTTTTTCCTAAGGAGGCCTACTTACTTTGTTAGGATAAATATCATCCTTGAGTTTTTAAAAGGTCAAGTTCTCTTCTCATTTTATCAGTTCATTTGCATATATTATTCGCCATACTGTTCTTTCTTATTTTGATCTCGGTAAAGTAATTTGTCTCTCTTTGAAGAAACAAAAGATAAGGAGAAGTAATGGGAAAGGATCCTCCCCATCTTTAGGAAGAAAAGAGCTCATTGGGGTGACAGGGAAGAATGGGAGGAGGGGGTGCCCACCCCTGGACTCTGGACTCAGGCAGGCTCTGCTTTTGAATCCCAGCCCCTCTACTTACCTACATCATGTCCTAGAGCAACACAGCAGGATAGTAAGCTTCCTAAGCTCAGTTTTTCATTTCTGCAATGGAGTCAAAACAATGCCTATGGAGTGCTTAGCACATAGGGCGTGGCACAATGTGAACAATCAACCAATGTCTTTTTTAAACTTAAATTCAATTAGCCAACATATAGTACATCATCCGTCTCAATATAATGGTCAATGATTTGTTAGATATTAATTCCCTTCCTCATCCTTCCATTCTTTCATCACATCCTGAAGTCCAGATGCTGGAGCCAAGTATGTGTTGAGTTATAATGTGTGCAAATGGCTGAAGATGAACACAGGCTGGTTTCCACGTTTGGGTTGTTTTACACACCCACATGCACGTACACACGCATGCAGACGTGTGGGCGCACACACACACACACACACACCCCGGTAACTAGGCAGGTATGTAGGTGCCCGTGGGGAGGAGCTGTGTTTTAGCGGAAGCCTCTGCATGCCTGCCCCACGTCCACAGTCTAGTTGTCTCTCCTCAGGTCCAGAGTGACAACAGTGGGCTGGAGGGTTGTCATCTATCTTGTTCTTTTTTTTGTGCCCTTTGAAAACATGGCGGTGGTGGCTTTGGTGCTGGTGGCAGGGGAGGCCTTAACAGCCCCGGAACCGAAGCCTCTCTGTGGGTCCTCAGACCAGGTACAGTGCAGGGAACCCCAAGAATCCCCTGGTTCTGGGGTCCACACTTACGTGATGGATTGAGAGTTATGATCCATCACTTGCATTTAGTGATGTCACTTCCTGAACTTTTTCTTAATGTCCCAGGAAGTGTAAATGGTACTTGCTCCCCCTTCTCCATCCACACTCTTGTGCTACCATCCTTCCAAGCTGGCCATGCTCATCCCCTCTCCCCTTTCTCCTGCTCATGGAACAGGCTCACAGCCGTCTCCTCTGGCCTTTGTCATATTGCGGAGGTCCAGGCAACGCTTTCTCTTGCTCACGCGCCACGCTTCCTAACTCTTTTCTCTCTCCTTCCTCATTAAGGGCACCAGAGAATTCAGCTCTCCTATCACTTTGGTAGGGTTGGCCCGGGTCCCCCCTGCCAGCAGAGTGAGGGCCTGGCCCAGGGCACACAGCAGAAGGAAGCCCGTGTTGCACAGCCGGGCCATGGTAGGAGACTCAAGCCAATAGGAAGCCAAATGTGGGGTTTTCTGTAGGCTTTTCAAGGACCTCCCTCCTTACAGTTACAGATTTCATCATCAGAACCCATGTATTTGCCCCTGGGGATGTCCGCCATTCAGATGGCCTTACCCCTGCCCCATCTCACTCTCCTCCTTCTGAGGAGAGGCTACTGTGGGGGCTTCTGCTCGGGCTCTTACTCAGTCTGAGCAGATCTGACAGTGATGGCTGTGCTAACACCTTCATGTCACTGCAACCAGCCAGGATCTTCCCAGAATCTAACTCAAGTCCCAAGAACAATGCCCCTAACCAAGGGGAAGCAAGGTCCTGTAGCTGAATTCTCAAAGAAAACTGTGTGGCCCCCTGAGCCCTTCTGGCAGAGGTCTGCACCTACCGTCATGTCTGTTTCCTATAAGCATATATGTCGTTGACGTAGTGGCTGAAGAGAACTCTCTCTTCTCTATAGCTGTGTACTTCAAGGGAAGGGATTCTTTATAATGTAAACCTGACAAATTCTGTTTGGGAACTTTTATTATTGACTTTTGAGGAGGAGGGGGCGGGGATTTCTTTTCTAAGTGTGAGCGTACCGGGAGATGGGAAAATCAATGGAAAGATACTCCAATCACACCTTTCCTGTTCCTCCCGGCACATTTTTACATTATAAAGCATTTATAAGAACACTCGGGTCTCCTTGCCTCAGCCAGATACCTGTGTAGGGAGACGGGCAGTTTTGGCAGAGGTTGGCTTTGTTTCTCCCTCATTCTGCTGCCCTCACAACACCCCACTTTCTGGGCCATATGGAGACACAGAGTGTTCGCCAACTATAAATGTCCTGACCATGCCTTTTCCTCCTTGAGGTTTCAAGAAAAGTCTGGTGAGTGACTGGATCTGTGAAACCTTTCTCTTTTATCTTTTTCTATCTGAAAAAGAGGGATTCTTCTGTTTGATCATTATTTTACACCAAAGGGCCAGCAACTGCTTGTCTCGGTTTGCTCACACCCTGTTGCCATCATGTCTGCCTCCCAGCCTCCTGGGCGGGACAACAAAGATGGTTCCAGCCTTGGCATTTCTGGGTATCTGCACCTCGGGCACATTCCCTCACTTTGGGGCATCCGCCTGGAGGCAGCTTCCTCATAGGGAAATTAGGCAGGCCCTACGTCAGGTTGAGTTCCCGAACTCACGGGATCATGCGCAGTGAGGGGGCGATGCTCTCTGGCCCTCGGGTTTCACATCTGAAATGGCTTGTGAAGGGACTTGGACAGGCAGCTGGGCAGGGACAGCAGCATCTCAGGAGGAAAGGCTGGAGAACACAGGGACATCTGTGTGTGTGAGATCCTTCACTCCAATCCAGCCAAGCTCCTCATCCTCCTCATTCTCATTGTTCCACAGAGTTTCTTGACTAGCTCAAGTCAAGTCACCAGGTATTCAGCTCTCCCGGATTGGGTTCTAACTAGCAAACTCACAGCTTATAATGACTTGTCCACACAAACAATCTCAAAGAAAAATAATGAGCAGTTCTGCTCCTACCCCCTCCCCCCACTGGGCTGGTGCATCAGTCAGAGTCATGCAGGCTCTGGCAGCTGAGACCCAAGCTCTCCCTCACTGCCTGCCATCTTAGCGGGGCATGAGGTAAGGTCGGGGCTCCCTGGCACGCGGGGGATCTGGATCACAGCCGCACTTGGCCTTTAATTATTCAGTGCTCAGCCAGAAAGGAAAAACATGAGTCAGTCTGCCTCTTGATGCCAGAAGGAACCAGAATTCCCACATTAGCTTTTATTACATTCTTTTCATTGAAGTATGTTGCTTTTCTGACACTTGACACTCTGCCCCGGTCTTTAAGATGGATAAGGTCATTTGAATGCATTCAGAACCAGCTGCAGTGGACAAGCTGGTTCTGAATTCATTCAGTGAAATACACAGAGATAATTTGAGATTTGGAAGAGCCCTAAGAAGCCACCGAAACCACCTAGTTTGTTTTATATTTGTAAAGGTGTGAACGTGTGCTCTGAGAAAGGAGTGGCTATCCAGAGCTGAAATGCTAGAGGTACTTACCCTCAGCAGAGCACAGAACAACAGAACAGACGTTTCTCCCTATACCTGACTCCTCCCTATTCTTCACTGCCTGCCTGTGTCTGAGGCAGTCCCCCTCAAATCTCACGCTTTGCTGTGGGATTTCTTTCTTGACGACCCCTAGTCTTCTAGAACTGAAAGGGGCATCTCCCAAAGGAAGCTGTAACTACCCATTAATCTTGGAGGGGAGAAAAAAAAAAAAAAAACGTGGACAAAGTCCTGCTTCATGCAAAGAAGACCCATTTGCTGCTGAGCCAGACAGATCATCCAGTTCCACTATTCTGTAGAAGAGGGCGAAGGGTTAAAATTAAATTTCGCCATCAGGTAGCCAATTAACTATGGATTTAGGATGCTGGCTGAGCTGGAATTGGAAATTTCCAGCAGTGAGAAGATAGAAAGATGTTGTTCCTCGAGACTCCAGCTTTAAGGGTCACTTCAAGAGTGACTTTCCCTGACTTTGTGCCCAGGCAGGGACCCTAATGGTGATTAATGGCCAAGAGGCTCTTGGGGTGCCTATTGCTATACTGTACCCACGGTACCTTGAAAATGGGTTTTGGGGTGAATTAGGAGGGACAGAGTGGGAGCCATGTAGAGGGGGTGCCTGAAAGTCAGTCTACCTGCCCTTGGCATGAAGCCCCAGCACGCATGTTTTTTGGTGAATGCTAGAAAATACATTGTGATTTACCCCACCGATGCTGGGGAATGTGCATTTGGAGACCTTTATCATATGGAGGCAATGGGTGTGGATGGCCAAGCATTTCTCTTTATTAACGAGCACGAATTTGGGAGATGGTTGATTATAAATGGGATGTCAGCCTCTGGCCACATTAACAAATGAAATGATCTAGTCAGGGAACATGGTCCTGTTCACACGGCATCCGGCAGTTTAGCTCACCAGCCTCAGATGCAAGGTGTACCCTACAGGAGGGCCTTCCCAGACTCAGGAAGAGCTCAGTGCTGTAGGATTCGTAGAAATCCATCACAATGTCCTCCAGATTTAAAAGTAAATTTTAGAGTAACTCAGAGCAGATTTCATGTTGGGACTAGGGAAGGATCAGCTCAGATCATGTGACCTGCAAGCCATCTGCCTAATCCACACTCACAGAGCCACAACCTAGCATTATGAATTAGTCGCCTGCTGGGGGAGTTATTGGCTGGACTTTAGCCTGTGCCAAGGCCCTCTGGGAAGGTTCAGAAGATGAGGGGTCTTGGGTATGTTTGGAAGATGAAGAGTAGGAAGTAAGACAGATCAGGTCACTCTTCCCTAGCCTGAATAACAAAACTGCTAGGAGACAATAAGGTGACTTGCTGTCCCCTGATGCTTCTCAGCGCTTGGACCTTCCGGTTAGAGTGTGGTGCTATGTTTTGTAAAGGAGAAAGTTTTCGAAGGCAGTGATGATTGTGTATCGGGAGCTCACTAAGGTGCATTTGCAGGAAGGAAAGGATTATGCACTAACCACTTATTATAGAGTTGGTGCCTGGTCACGGAGCAAAGGAAGTTGGTAGAGTTGCAAAGGATTTAGGGCTCACAGGAGATCCCAAATAATGCTGAGGTAGGGGGTGAGGAAGAAAAATACACAAATAGATGAACTAGCCTTACCAACAGGTCCTAGACTTCCTCTGGGGATAAGCACTCCCCATGCAACTTCTCATTTCCACTGGTCTTTAGAACTTGTAAAGTGTTTTCGTACTGTTTATTTCGTTCATCTCTCAGCAGTCCTGTTTTATAGTGGGAGGTGGATTGCTTGAGACTTCAACAATTTTGACTCATTTGACTAGTAGCAAAACCAGTTTTTGCTCTAAAATAACTGGTATTTTTACTTCAAGTTTAGGGGCTTTCTCTGTTACATCTAACTCCCTTCTCCCTCTGTTGTTGTAGTCAGTTCAAGCCATTAAACTCAACTTGGTGGCTTGGTACAGATCTTTCCTCAGCTTTCCGATCCATCTGTCTCTGCTTGGAGATAGACAAGACCTATGGACCAGGTAGGGAAGGCAGCCCTGACCTTGCCTATGTGTTCTATCTGTGCCTTTTCCTTTCCATGTACACTAACAGGCCCTAGGCTGATTAAGGCTAAGAGGAAAGATAGCTCATTATTTGAGTTCAGGAACTGCTGGTTTCTTTTGCTGTTCCTCCTTTGTTAAAAACCCTCCTGCGATTCCCATCTGAAAAGGCACTGTAACATAAATAAGGATGTGGATTTCAGAGCCTAACTTAGGACTGTACCCCAGCATAATGAATTATTAGCTGTCATAACTCCCTGAACTTCTATTTCCTCATCTATAAGTGAAAATTAAAAATAGCTATGTTTTGGCCTTATGAGAATTAAGTAAGGTAAAATATATTCAGTGTCCCGTATAGTGCCAACCCCTTAGCAAGTGCATATCAAAGTTATTATGGCCTCCCAAGTAATAGTCCAGACATTTCAGCAAGGCTCAGGGCTCCTCACAGTGTGACCTCCTGTCCCTACCTTACACTCCAGCAAGCCTGTCCATGCTTCTAATGCAAGAGATTCCTTCAGGTCCTTGCGCTCTTCTCTCTGGGGTTCATGGGGGAGGGCAGAAGGCCATTCCACTTAGAGGAGGAGGAGCTCTTCAGATCCTGATGTCCCTGCTCTGCCCACCATGGAAAGAGCTGGTTCCTTGCAGAAATCATGTGCAAGCACGTTCTCTAAGAAAGGGGAGGCCTGGAAACTGAGGAGTGAGATTACAGTGAATGATGAGTGATTATACATAAGATATGGAGGGCAGCTTGACAACTGAGCTGGAAAATTCTCATCTTTTACTGATGAGACGTAAGAGAAATGTGGCTCTTTTTTTTCTTCCTGGAGAGCAGCCAGGATCTTATCAAATAGGAAATGAATAGGAAATAAATGGGAAAATGGGTGGCCCAGTTGAGTCCCAATTAAAGGGGGACCAGTATGTCCTAGCCTGTGAAATTATCCTCAAGTTTTAACATTAGAGTCCGTTTTTAAACCTGATAAATTTCACGATCTAGCTAGGCAGTGTAAAAAAATTCTGATTATACATTGAGTAGTGAAGACTAACAAAGTGTCATCAAATGATTATATTTAAATGATTTGTAAAAAGCACATGAATTATTTAAAAAACAATAGGCCTCCATTAAAGCGCTTGAAGAGCTTGTCCTCTTGGTTTGATAAAACATTTCCCTTGCCATCTTGTTGACTACGATAATGACTTAAATAACTCTACTGTGCCTGGATTTGGGAAAGGCAGTTTGGCCTAGAATATGTGTAAATTAGGATATATTTTAATTAATATTAAAATTAATATTGGGGCTAAGTCGTTAAGACTTTTCTGGGCTCTATTGTTCCTTTCATTTCAAAAGTCAATTTTCAAATCCGTGCTGAACATATGTTAAAAAAAACAAAAGCAAGCGTGCTTTTCTGCAACCACTCAAAATCATAGGTTTTCAGTGGCTCCTCTGCTATGAGGGGCCTTTTTGAAAAATGTGCAGAGCAATGACTGATCTGTATTTTGCTTTGGGCTTTGGTCTTATTACTATCCCTGGCTCAACTTTGTGGGAGTCAGCATGGGACAAATGTCCCCCCACCTCCGCTTACATTGGCAGCTACAATCAGCTGTTGAGATCAGAGTGTACTATTAAGGATCCCCATTTTCCAAAACAAGGGACACACAAATCAGACAAACAATGGGTCAGAAATGCTCTTTGTTCCGTAGCAGAATATTTTAGTAGGATCCTAGGGCAAAAACTAATCACAGAGGACAAATTTTGTCCTTTATCCAGGTATGTGGGAAGAGCAAGAAATTTGGGGCTTTCTTTCATAAAATGGGCATCTGTGAGTATGATCCTCTGAGGACCCGTTCAGAAGCTACTGGACATAAATGTCTCAGAGTTGAGGACCTGGGCTAAGCAACAGGTAAAAGCCAGGAGGGAGTCACCCTAAATCACCTGCCCATCCATTGATCCTACTCTGTGCTCTCATTTTAGGGGTATGGAAGATTCTCTCTAAGCTTTTACTCCAGATGAATGTAGCCTGGGGAAAGGAAGGTGACCTGTGTAGTTATTTTGGTGAAATTTTCAATCAGATGATTGCATTTTCCCACGGCACATAACTTGCAATTATACTTTTGTTTGTTGGCTTGTTTACTTGAGGTCTGTCCTCCCTGCTAGATTTGAGAAGTTTCAAGAAGTGAGGGACCTCATTTGTTTTATTCACGGTGGTATACCCATACCTAGAAGAGTGCCTGGCATACATTGAGGACTCCATCGTGCTGTGATATGAGTGGATAAAGATGTGTTTGGCTGACCCACCGTGTGCCCAGTCTCATGTATGAGAAAACACTGTTATAACCCAGGGAAGGATGCTATCTTTGCCTTCTAAACCCTCAGAGGGTGTCACATGAGGGATTTCAGATTCATAAAGCCTTGGATTTAATCCCGTATCACTATTAATTTGGCAAGTACTGTGAAAATGAATGTATTTTTGAATATGAGATCATATACTGAGTAAAATAATCGTGAGAAGTTTTTGCTTGTGACATATAATGGTGTACCGTAGGTTTGTGATACATTATCAAGATTAAGGAGAAAAAGTACCCTTTCCAGCAGCCGGCAACAGAGAAGCCCAGTCTGAATTCTAGACATTTCTACATGGCTGCAGGCAGAGTCACCAGTGGCACTGTGGCTCACCCCCTGAGTGACCTCATACAAGGCACATTTTCGTGGGGATGTAGTTAAGGGGGTTTCAGGGATCTTTTCCAGCTCTAGGATATGGTTTGATGGAGCCTGGAACCAAAACCTTCTTGTGCAGAGGCTTAGTGGTTCAGAGCAAGAGCTCTGACCACCTTACAGTCTTGGCTTCAAGGCCCAGCTTGCTGTGCTAGTGCTAGGTACTCCTTAACCTCTCTGAATCACATCTGTGAATTGGAGATAGCCAGAGCTCTGTGTCCTAAGGTTATTAGAAGGGCCAAAGAAAGAGTTGCACTAGGGACGCCTGGGTGGCTCAGTTGGTTAAGCGGCTGCCTTCGGCTCAGGTCATGATCCCAGCGTCCTGGGATCGAGTCCCGCA
>ML111899.1:42150-112110 GCA_003697995.1 Taxidea taxus jeffersonii
TAGTTCACATTTATGTTCTCACCTTTTTATTATTGGCAGGCCTCCAAATAGAGCTGGGACGATTTTTCTCCAGGCTGCACAGTAAATAGCTCACAATAGACAGTTGGTCGTTTAACTTATCAAAGGGCATCCCTTTGTGTGACATCAGGACCTTGATACACAATGCCTTGCCCCAGATCCTGAGGTGGTTTTAGGGTGTTGCTCATCTGTGCTTTTAAGAGAGATCCTGTTATCCCTATCAGAGTGGTCCTGTGCCCCACTGCAGATGAAATCCTCAGAAGCATAGATACACCACTGTGACATGAAATGCCTTTCCCAACAGAATTTCTGGCCCAGAGCAGACCTAATTCCTCTATCCTGGCTTCTTATAAATTCACTGGAAATAGAGTTTGTTGGAAGACTACTAAGGAAATGGAAGTCAAAGACTCTATTTCAGAAACGTCACTAGACTGGGCTCCATGAAATCAAGCACAATATGGGGAACGCCATCCAGTGAGAGGCAGTTTCACTTGTGCCTGCAAAGGGCCTTTGCCTTTGCAGGTTGGAGAGGTGGGCATGGAGCAAATGGTGCACTGGGCCCTCCTTTCACAGAGTGTGTGGACTCTATCAAGTGCCAAGGCTGTAAGCGGGATCTCCTGGGCCTGTGCTTGTCCAATTCCCTATTGCTGTAAGGTTTTCTCGCCTCCCTGAAGTTTTCTGACTGTTTTCTTCTCTCCACCCCCCACCTTTTTTTTTTTTTTAACTGCTTTCCGCCTGGATCCTCCATAGGAACGCTCTGGGGTAAATATCATTCTCACTTTAATTTGAAGTAAAGAATACAGGAAGTGGGTTGGAGGAGGGTGCAAGCACAGTTAGGAAAGGAGGCTGCTCCCTGAGAAAGGACTGAGTTTATGTGAGTGGTAAGTTCTCAGTGACATCCTAGAGAACAAAATTAGGAGTCACCAAGCCTTCTTGGGAAGGGATCATTGGCACTGGTTTGGGTATGTATTTGGCTTGGAAGTTGTCTTTTTTTAGATAGGTAGATACGTGAATGTAATATAGTAAAAGAGTTTATAGAATATACAAAATCCTTGGATGAAAAGACCTTCTAATGCAGTACTCTGGGATTATCTATATTCAGAGCTCCAACTGAATGAAAGTGGTTTATAAGCCATGGCCTACAGCCATTAAGAGGGTCTTTAAATTCCCACTCTGGACAAAGCCAGCATTCTTTGAATGCTATTAAATGTCTTCCTACCTTACCTTCTGTAGAAGCATAGATGATCTTTTATCTCTGTCAGAGGCTGGGTGGTGGGTATGGCAGGAAGGAAGGGGTAAAAATCTGGCAGAAGCCCTTATAGTTCCCATCTGATGTTCTGGATCCCCTTTGCTCAGGCTATTGGTGTAATGGTACTCTGAACCTAGATGAGGAAGGAACCAGAGCCTGGGGTCATTGTTCTGAGTCTCATTTCCTACCATCTGTGTGTGTCTTTTATAAATTGCAGTTGTTTGAATTGAATGCCAACAATCTCAGGGGATAATCTGGGTGGGGAGAGAAATGCAAGTTGATTGATTTATCTCATTCCTGAAAAGAAAAAGAGAAACGTATTTTATCTAGTAGGAGCAAACATTTCCGAGCAGCTGGCTAGGGACGCTCATCAGCTGAAGGACAAGGATCCAGGTGGGCAGGGCCTGCAGTCTGGGCCTTCTCCAACTCTCTGGCTCTCTGCAGCCTGCGCTGGGTGTAGAGGGCCTCCAGTGGGGAGGGACTGCAGAAAGAGCAAGCCACGCACATATAATTGGGGCGGGAGCCAAGGTCCTGGCCAGAAGCCCAGGTGACATGCTTTCTCTGGAAGCGGCAGCTAACACAGCAGGAGCGTCATACCTCCAGTGCCCTTCCTCACCCTGCTCTCCCCTGAACTAATGAACTCTGCAGGGGTAACAAACCTGTACCAAGGAAAGGGCTAGGTCAAGTCCCCTGATGAGACATGCTTTCGACCAGGGGTCGCTAGTCCCTTCAACAAATATCATTTGTGAGCCTGTTACTGAAGAACACCAGAGCAGGCACCTGGGGATCCAGGGTGGACTTCTAGTCACGGTCTCTAGTCAGCTGAACTCCCATTTGCATTCTCCTCTTGTGGTAATGAGCTGCCATGACTCTGGCGGTTGGGGAGAAGAGGTGTGCATTACCATCCGCGCGTGGATGCCTCTGGGTGTGTGGACTCTGTGTGAGGACACATGGGTGTGCATGTGTAGGAGTGTGTGCACACTGGGGAGAGAATTAAAAATGTTCCTGGAGCATGTTTTGTGGGGTCGTCCTGAAGGGAGTCCATTCTGACCCCATTTCTGGTCTCTTGCCCAAGCGTCTCCCCTTTCACCCTGTCATTAATGCAGTCATGCAAATGCCATTTTCATTTCTCCTCCTGTCCTCTGACCCCTGGGGGCCTCCCCACTGCAGAACAAACAAGGGGCGAGACATCAAGACCATCAAATCTCTGAGGGTCCTCCGAGTTCTGAGGCCGTTGAAGACCATCAAGCGCTTGCCCAAGCTCAAGGTAATGTTTCCCGAGGCCCCTTCTCCCGTCTTGTCTTTAGCCATGGTCAGCCTGCTCTTAGAGGATCATTTCTGGGAATATTCCTTTTGCTCACACAGAGATTGGGGTTCTTTCAAATGCCTGAGTTGAAGGTCTTTGTTTCAAAGAAAAATAACCAGCGGGCCAAGAAATCCAGAAGGGGGTTTTGGGTTCTTGAGTCTGGCCCCAGGTGGTATTTTATATGTACTCTGCCTGTGGCATGTCATCCAGAAAGAACCCTGTGTCATTAAGGTGCACTTGGAACACCAAAACAGAAGTGGTGAGGGGTCCTGTACATCTTGGGCTGCACGTCAGATCATGCCAAGTAAACTGGGATGCTTTCTTCCCTCATAATTCTAGAGAAGGAAAGGATTTTCTTTCCCTGACCCTTCATATTTTTAAGGCACAGATTGGTCAGTTAACTTGCCTAAGAATAGTCATTTTTGGTAGAGGCAGAGAATGGGGAAGCGAGTTAACATGAATTGAGCTCTTCCTGTTGTTAGGACCTACACTTTCCTAGCTGCATTACCTTGGTTCTCTTCTTTTCCAGTCCATGCCCTCCATGTTCCACCCTCTTGGGGCTCCTTCCTGCCCTCAAGGTGTGCTTTACTATTCAAGTCCAGTTTGCTAACATGTTGAATACTTCTTCCCCTGCCCCCAACACACAGACATAAATTGTGATTGCTGGGTTCATGGGGGAAAAGTTCTTCCTCCTGCATCCCTGAGTGAGAACTCCCCACCATGAGGGAGGGACCAGGACTCCTGGTTCACAGCCCTGAGGTCCGCTCACTGCTGCCCAGGCCACATGGCCAGCTGAGTGAGCACAGCACTGGGCTGAGCCTGGTCTCTAGGACACACACACATACACACACAGTTCCTTACAACCCTCTTCCTGATAACAGACCCATCATAGTGCCAGGCCTTGTCCATGCCCATAAATACTCCTTTCTGCTGGAGTCTGGGGCCCTAAGCACTATTGTTAGCTGTAGCCCATGCTCCTGGGGTCTCCTGTCTTTTGAGCTACGTTGGGGCCCTAAGGAAACCGCAGACAGCATGGTGCGATTAGCTCACAGGATGGAGTGTGCCCTTGGTTAATTCCATTTAATTAGGAAGTGCTGGCTTCTCAGTCTCTCTGCAGCTCCATAACCTGAGGGAAGTGTAGGTGGCTCTGATGATTCCATAAGGCTGTGTGCCGCTCACATTCCCTGCAGTGTTGAACTAATTAAACCAGCGACATCCACCCAGCACTGTGAAGAAGCAAGTGCACGAATGTGGCAAGGGCACAAATGCAGTGCCGCTATGGGATGAGACTCCAGTGAGCTAAACCTAAAAACCTAGAAAGTAACCTAAAAATGGCTTGAAATGTGTTGATTCCTATGTAACCTTTCGGGATTCTGCACAGGGACACCCATGGCCCGTAATGGTCCCCCTGCCTTATGAAAAGACAGCTTTCTGTCCCTAACCACACCACCTGTTGAATCTTCATCCCCAATATAGCCCGGTTTAAGCTAAGAACATTTACTTGAAGTGTTGAACATATTTGGAGCGAATGTAGGAATTTATTCAATATATCATTAAACATTAAGTGGTAATTTACTGCACTCTCTGATCCATTTAGAAAGGTAAAGAGAAAACAACGCAAATTCAGTATATAAACCGAGTCTAAGAATGTCACCAAAATAGACGTCAGGTTAGGGACAAGCCATTTGATCCCTTTCTGCAACAGATTTCTGTGCCTCCTGCTAACTGGAGTACACCTGTTGGGAGCCCACAAAGGACTCCCTCTTTGCCTGCTGCCATTTGGTTTCTGCCACTTTGGGTTTGCTTTCAGATTCGGAGCCCATGTGCCCTTCCAGGTGGTAGGTCCTTGCAGTCATGACCAGCTTAGAAGCCAGCTCTGAATCCCATGAGTGTCACTTCTTAGTAAGGGGATGTCTCCAGGGGCACTTTCTCAGTGGGGCTGGCTGGTGGTGATGTGGCTCTGACTCAGCTCTAGGTAAATGCACAGGTCGTTCTGGGGACTCACAGGGCTCTGGACTCCTCTTTGCAGGCTGTCTTCGACTGTGTGGTGACCTCCTTAAAGAATGTCTTCAACATCCTCATTGTCTACAAGCTCTTCATGTTCATCTTTGCTGTCATTGCGGTTCAGCTCTTCAAGGGAAAATTCTTTTATTGCACAGACAGTTCCAAAGACACAGAGAAGGAGTGCATGTAAGTGCAACCAGAATGTTCTGCTCATCTTCTGTGGACGCGTATTCCGGCGATGCCCACTCGGGCACCCAATAGGTCTTCTCCTTCTCTCTTACCTGTCTCTCCTTTCTTCTTTTAGGAAAAAGGCAAGACAGGAAATTGTTATGCTTTTATTGAGCACTTCTTTTGTGTCAATCATGGCACTTGGCATTTTATGCCCAGTTTTTCATTTTAAACCTTTACAATGACCTTCTGAGATAGGTTTTATATTCATATTCTAGCTGTGGAAGTTGAGGCTCAGAAAGTTTAAATTGCTCAAGGTTAGACACCGTGCTTAGTAAAAGGATTAGGATTTAATCTTCCATCTCTACTAGGTACCAAATACAGCTTTTACTCCACAGTCATTGACTGCCTTTGATAAGACTCTGCTTTCTTCCTTGCATCTCCCTGATTATTACTCAGCTACATTATTGAAGTTTATAGAATTTCCTTACTCTCCCATGAGCTATAGTGAAGAGGCCCTATTTCATCTGTACTCTGGTTTTAGAGGCAACTATGTAGATCATGAAAAAAACAAGATGGAGGTGAAAGGCCGCGAATGGAAACGCCATGAATTCCACTATGACAACATTATCTGGGCCCTGCTGACCCTCTTCACCGTCTCCACAGGAGAAGGATGGCCTCAGTGAGTCATGGGTTTGAGTTGGCATACTTGTGTATGAGCTGGGATAGGATCATGTGGTTGCCTGGAGAAGCTTATTCAAGATGAACGAGGCTAACCCTTTGTTATTCTACCAGAAAGTAAGTGGTTATGAGTGGGTGAGACAGGCAGAAGAGAAGAGGAATGAAAAACCTTAAGGCAAAAATCAAGAAGGGGAATACAAAGATATATTTGAAACTTTTATTGTTTTAGTCTCTGGAGACATTTTTAGACACATTTATCCTCCATATTGGCCCTCCACCTGAGGATTGAGGGTTAAGAATGAGCTGGAAGAGGGGTGCCTGGGTGGTTCAGTTTGTTAAGCATCTGACTCTTAATTTCAACTCAGTTCTTGATTTCAGGGTCACGAGTTCAAGTCCCACATTGGGTTCCATGATAGGTATGGAGCCTACTTAAAAAAAAAAAAAAAAGAATGGGCTGGAAGAACCCAGAGACACTTTTTGTTTTTGTTTTTTTAAGAGAAAGAGGGTGTGAGTGGGGTAGGGGAAGGGCAAAGAGAGAGGGAGAGAGAGAATCTCAAGCAGGCTCCATGCCCAGCACCAGAGCCCAGTGAGGGTCTCTCTCACAACCCTGAGATTATGACCTGAGTTGAAATGAGGAGTCTCGTGCTTAACTGACTGAGCTACCCAGGTGCCCCTAGAAGGCTGCTGATGGGTGATTTAGACCTGTGAATTATTAAGACCTTACTTTCTGGTGGCAGCATGCTGTAGTTGGTAAAATGCCAAATAGACATCCAGGAGTCTCTTGATATTGAATATGATGACCTAATGTAACTTGGTTTCTTAATAATGGATGCTATTGGGACAGGGCTTAGCAAGGGCTGTGGATTGGGGCTCAATGGTTCTTTACCAGCTTGGTTATGGACCCTAAAAATTATGGTAGATCCTCAAAGTCAGGGAAGCTACATAAGAAAATATAACAGGGGGCACATCTCCTAACAAGCCACTGCCAAGACTGCCATCCACCATCCATACCCCATCACTCTGTCCCTACAGAGTCCTACAGCATTCTGTTGACGTGACAGAGGAAGACCGAGGACCAAGCCGCAGCAACCGCATGGAGATGTCCATCTTTTACGTGGTCTACTTTGTGGTCTTCCCTTTCTTCTTTGTCAACATCTTTGTGGCTCTCATCATCATCACCTTCCAGGAGCAAGGGGACAAGATGATGGAGGAGTGCAGCCTGGAGAAGAACGAGGTAAAAAACATGTGGCCAGAGCATGGGACTGCCGGGGTTCCAGAAAGGATGTTTGGAATCACAGTGGTAGGAAGGAAGACTTTCTTAATTTTATTAAAACTTCATTTAATAAAACATATTAAAAATGGCAACGTGGGAAAAATTATTCAGTCATTAAATAAATATTTTTTGAACATCTCTTTTAAGACCTAAGCATGAGGCACAGAGAGCTGGTAGGGTGGAGCCCCTGCCTTTATGCAGTGAATAGTCTAGAAGTGGCAGTAAAAGATGTGTGCCAGAATTCCAACATTAAGACATTTGCTTATGAGTCTATGTCCTTCTGTGGCTTGTTTTTGCTGTAAGGATAAGGGATATGGCTTGCTTAGTGCAGCTTTTCTAGGAACAAACCTAGTGCTGGCACATTGCAGGGTTCATTATTTTTGTAATGGAATGGAACAGAAACTGAGGCTATGAGAGAAGAGCAAATAAAGCACTGTAGGAATGCATGGGGAGGTAGTTTTACTTCCCACGAGGGCGCGGGGTAAGGCTTCCTGCCTGCTCCTGTCAGCCGCAGGCTGTGTGAAGGACAAGACTGATCACCATGAAATCTACGTCCCACGTGAGAGCCCAGGTCTGTGTACTCATTTAAAGGGACCACACACCTGCACTTTCGTCCCCCTAAATCCCTGCTGCCCTTTTCCCCCTTCGCTTATCCAGCCTGGCCCTGGTTTCCCTGCACTGTCCCGTTCTTCTAGGCACCTAAGAGAGCCCACTGATGGGCGAGGTTGAGGGAACTTGAGCTTGGGCCAATAGCGGTGACTTTCTTTCAGAGGGCGTGCATCGACTTTGCCATCAGCGCCAAACCTCTCACCCGCTACATGCCGCAGAACAGGCATACGTTCCAGTACCGTGTCTGGCACTTCGTGGTGTCCCCGTCCTTCGAGTACACCATCATGGCCATGATCGCCTTGAACACCGTTGTGCTGATGATGAAGGTGAGTGGGTGGTGGCTGGGAGGTACCCAGCAGATGGGGCCTTGGGGCCCAGTCCCTCCCAGGGCTTGAGACATGGGGAAGACGCTTGCCTCCTTCCATTCTTCTCCACTGCTGAATCTCTTTCGGATCTTGTCCCGTCCAGCAGCCCCCGTGAAGGAGCGAGCCCTATAGTAGCGGCCCAGTAGCACCCGGGGCCCCCGGTGCTGATGGCCATCAGATTCAGATCAGAGTGGGAATGTCTGGAGATCCACGTGATCATGGGGTTCTAAGGGAGCGTTCCAAGGGTTGGAAGAAGTGTGATCTTATTTAATAATGGTGATTGGTTCCCAAAAATGTTCTGTCCCACTCACCTTCATCTCTAGGAAGACTGGCTATGTTTGCTAATAAGTAGCCATCGTAGGGTGTGGTCTATGGTTTTCTCCGTGTTGACTTGTTCTGCTCCATGGGCTCCATGGCCCTCCTCTTCAGCACGTGCGCCGCGCCTCCTGCACCACACGCCAGAGTGGCCCCCGAGGGCAAGGTTGAGAGATGGCCAGCCTCAGTGACACGACATACCCCCCCTCACCTTAAGGGTTTGATTCTTTTTCTCCTTTTTTCTCTTCTTGGCAGTACTACTCTGCTCCCTGTACCTACGAGCTGGCCCTGAAGTACCTGAATATTGCCTTCACCATGGTGTTCTCCCTGGAGTGTGTCCTAAAGGTCATCGCGTTCGGCTTCTTGGTATGGCGTGGCCTGTGTCATAGCATCACACTTGTCTTCCCTTCCTTCTGGAGTCACTCCTGGCCTTTCTGGGAAGGGGGGTGGTTCCCACTCTTTCAGAAATGGTTCACACACCTGACCTAATTTGTGGGCCGGTTTCAACTGCTCAGTAAAGTGTCCGAGAGACAAGAGGATGCGTGAGGATATTAGGAGAAAGGGGAAAGGAGACCAGATCCCCAGCTCCGTACTCATGCAGCCGTTGGCTCTGGTTCTGGCAGGTTCTGTGAGTGGTCGAGGGGTGACAGAATTCTTACGAGAACTGCAATTTTATTTGTAGATAAGGAGCAAAACAAAGATTGGACTAATATGCCTTGAATGTTTATTGACTGGTAAAAGGTATAAGATTTTATGATTCAGATGGGAACATGTCTGTCCCTCTTACCCTCAAACAGAGCAGATACTAGATTTTACCTAATCGTTCTCCTCCCATTAGTTGTATGCAGCACAGTTTCTGCTAACAAAAATAAATGTTTATTACTTAAGCTTACAAAGGTTCATGGCCATTAAAGTGTGTGTGTGTGAGAGAGAGAGAGAAAGCGAGAGAGAGAGATAAAGGTAAATTGGTAGGTAGGTCGGTAGGTATGCTGGAATTAGGTTTGAGGAGGGTTGGGCTGAGTTTTTCTGGTATGAGTATTTTTCTTCTCTTCAACTATTAATTACAGTTGCTTGTACATTTATGCATCTCTTCTCAACAGTGTTAAGCAAACCTAGCCCTTCTCTTCGGTGTCCTATAAACACAATAGTTCTCTGCCACCCCCCTCCTTGTTGAAGCCTTTACAGTGAGATCAGTGGGATGCGGATAAACCCACTTGACAGCTGTTTCACACTTATTCAGTGTGTGAGCTACCATTTCAAATGTGTGTGTGTGTGTGTGTGTGTGTGACTTTCCCTGCAAGAAGAGAAACTTTGCTTATTATCTGAGTAAGGGTTTTTCTGATAGCAGCTTTATCAGGGCCTCTGGGCTGGGCTTGATAATTGCTGAGTGTTGACTGTGGTGGTTGCATTTTGGTCTCCTAATGGTTCTTTGAAAAGTCACTAACTTGATGGTTTGGGGAGGGGAGCTGAAGGGAAGCCATTGCAGGTGGCTGTATTGTTGCTCGCTTGACTCCCCTTTGAGTATTTTGAGACTTGGGGAAATAAAAGAGTAAAAAGAAACTACCACCAACAAAGATGCCTTTACAACACAGCCTAGCCCTGAGCAGGGTGAGCAGAGTGAGGGACAGGCTGGTGCCACAACAGGGAAAGGTTTTCTATGCATTTTGATTACTTACATATGCTGTTGACATTGTTTGTTGACTTAAGTCCCCAACTGTGCACTAATTATGGTGAACGCTGAATACATACTTACAAGCTTAACTAGACTTGGCCCCAAAGCCTGCCTCCTTCCCACCCTCACCTTCGTATTTTCATTCAAGATCTAGAGGCATTTTCACATGATAAGACACCACTACTCCCAATTTAGTCTTTACGTTGCTATAGTACTCTAGGTTTTCAGAATATCCCAACATATACTATTTTGTTAGATCTTGTCAAATACTCTGAAATGCACATGGCAGATGCCATCATTAACATTGTTGACATTGTTAATTTGAATGAGGAACTTGACATTCAGAAAAATTATGTAGCTTTTTAAAGATGACACAGTAAAAGGCAGTAGAAATGGAAAGTGGGATGGGGATAAAAAAGGAAGAAGGAAAAAGAGGGAGAGAATGAACATGGGTTGCCATATTAAGTATGGAAGTCTTTATATATTACTCATTTTAGCTTCATAACAGCTCTCCTTAGGCGTTACAAGTTTCTTTTACGGATGGGCTAGGACTCAAGAAGATTCAATAGTTGGCCCAAGCTTACTAAAAGGCAGAGCCAGAGTGTAGATCCTGGTCTAATCTGACTTGAAACCCTGTCCACACTGATCTACTGTCTGTCCACACTGATCTACTGGTCTACATATATGGTGCTGTTCTAAGCCATATTTTGTCATAACCCCCCTTCCACTGGAATCCAGAGCTCCTCTCCTCTGAGACCTAGATTCGTGTTTTCTCTACTATATGGGGGCCCATCCAAGAATTAAGAAGCTTGGCCCAGGTTGGGACTATGAGAGCCCTGAGAACTGAGGAACTCAGAGACTTGACTTGGTTCTACTCCTGAGGAAGTAGGCATTCTTCATGGAAAAGTGAGTTTTTGAGGCTGTGTGCCCTGTTTCTCTATACGCCTAACAGGTGTCCCTGGTTTTGGAATCAGACAAGCCTCTCTAAGTCTTAGTTTTGTCATTCAAAATGAGGATCACAATAGCTGTCTTATGGCCTTAGATACTTTGTTGTACCCAAGGCATCTAAGCCTGTAGTCCCGAGTAGGTGCTCATTAAAGATAACTTTGTGGGGCACCTGGGTGGCTCAGTTGGTGAAGTGTCTGACTTTTGATTTTTGGCTCAGGTCATGATCTCGGGGTCGTGGGATTGAGTCCTCTGGGGGGCTCCATGCCCAGCAGGCAGTCTGCTTGAGATTGTTTCCCTCCTTCTTCCTCTGCCCCCACCGGCCCTCCACACCCACACTCTCAGAAAGAAAGAAGGAAAAAAAGCAAGAAATCTTTGATCTCACCATACCCTTTTGTTCTCACTATTTGTATGTCTCTGCCCACTCTTCTTGCCAACCCTGCCATTGGGTATTTTATGGACATAGCGTGTTGATGATATTGATCATGACCTACCCATAGGGTCCCTGGGAGAAACAAACTGAAAGAACTCCAAGGGCCTAGCCCTCATCTGGCACATACTGTAAAAGTCACTAATGCTCATTGTGACGGTTGCTGCGGGTTGGCTTCAGCGGTGCTCTGAGAGTCTTTTATGGGAGGTGCTGCCCAAGGACAAGCCAATGACTTTGGAAACCCAAGTGTACTGTTTCTTTTAAGGAATATAGTCCAAGGTCTGTGTTCACCTGAGTGCTGGAGATGGGAGCAGAGCCTACCTACTCTCTCTGTTAAGCAGAGTGTTAACATGGTTGGTGGATTTTCCAGGTCCTTTATTTCTCCTCCATCTTCTTCGACCCACTCATTTTAATTACTCAAAAGGTATAACAGCCGAGAAAAAAGGGAAGGATGAAGTCTTTTTGTCCTGTTGCCCTGTGGAATACGAGAATATTTTTGGCACATCTTTTGGCCTTTAATGACTTAAGACATCTCTGTGAATTTTATTAATAGTTGAAAGTCGGAAGTGTATGTTTTTAGGGTCACATGATATAATATAGGCAATTTAAAAGTTGTAGAAAACCTTAGAGTAATATTGTAAATAACTTTATTGCCTTATGAGTGGCGATGATGATCTTTCCTTTTTGGGACTTCATAATGTGCTTGGCCCCAAATCTCTTTCTTACGTAGTTTTTTATGTAGCTTTTTAGTGACAGCTTCAAAACAAGGTCTTCAAGTAGTGAGAAGTATGTTTCCCAAATGAAAAATTCCCAAATCAGTAAAGAAATAGCATTTCTGGTTAGAAATAAGAAACTAAAACCAAAATTAGAATGACTTTGTACGTGAATTGGTGAATTTTAATTCCAAGTGACAACTGATGTAATGAAAGATGTCTTTTCCCCATCTCTTTTTCTTTTCCTCTTTTTTTCTGGTGCTCCCATGACTGAATTCACATGCCAGAACTATTTCCGAGATACCTGGAATATCTTTGACTTCATCACTGTGATTGGCAGTATCACAGAAATCATTCTGACAGACAGCAAGGTGAGTGGCTCGTACATCCTTGTCTTTAAGCTTGGCCCTGAAGTAACATAAAAGAATCCTCTGTGTATGCAGTCCATTGTTTTAAAAAGATTATTTGTTTGTTTGAAAGAGTGAGCATGAGCAGGGAGAAGGGCAGAGGCAGAGGGAGAAGCAGACTCCCCTCGGAGCAAGGAGCCTGACACAGGGCTTGACCCCAGGACCCTGAGATCATAACCTGAGCCAAAGGCAGATGTTCAACCGACTAAGGCACCCAGTTACAGTGGGTGTGTGCCCATACACGCATACAGTCCATTTTTAACTCATCAAACCAAATGTGTAGCCCTCTAAGAGCTGGGAGTTCATTTCCTCATTCCCGAGCTGCAAACACTGGAGTGGCACTGGATCTTGTGGGAGGTTTTGTTTCATCTGCTTGACTCGACAGCAGCCACCTAATGGGGTCAGTGCATTAGTACCAGAAGAGGGCTAGTGTGCACAGCGTTCTGCTAGATTCTTTGGGAATGACGAAAGAGGCATAGTATCATTGCCCTCAAAGTTGTTTTATCTGAATTGTTTCCCTAAAATTGTTTATTCCAAAGACGACTTGGAGAGCTCATCGTAACTCTCATCAGATGTGTGCATGGCCATCATATGTGCTAGAGGTATTATTCATTTGCCTCGCTGGCACCCAAGTGCAGTCGAGACCACTAGAGACCCTTGGAAGACTAGAGAGGCTGCTTTTGTCTGATACACACAGGACACTCTTCTGGGGGTACGAGCCGCACCTTAGCCAGGCCTGGGGAAGCTCGGGAGAGGGTCCTTGCTGGCGCGTCATTTGGAAATGGGATTGAAAACAAAAGACAGACTCTAAGTCAAATTTTATGATCAGAATGAGGGATAAATAGTAAATACTAGTGCTTAGTGTTTTCTAAATGATCATAATGTCACTAGTTATGAGGTTCCTTTTGGTCCACCAGCTGGTGAACACCAGTGGCTTCAACATGAGCTTTCTGAAGCTCTTCCGAGCCGCCCGCCTCATCAAGCTTCTCCGGCAGGGCTACACCATCCGTATTTTACTCTGGACCTTCGTGCAGTCCTTTAAGGTAAGTGCAGCAGCTCTTCCTCTCTGTCTTTTGGATGGAGCACTGCCTGGCCCCACGCTGTCATCACCCAGGTCCCTTGACCTCCCGGAATGAATGCCTGTCAGACACATCCAATGAATGCAGCAGTTCCGTCTTCCATTGCAGCTCAGCTAGGCAGCTCATGCCCAACTGGATAGAATCTCACTCTAGAAAAACACCTCCACTTTGTAACTCCCCTGTCTTCTCTTCACGGAGGCTGGGGCTTGTCCGAGGAGGTGTGCTACCTCTCCAAATAGTCCAAAAAGCCCCAAGCAGTCCCATCTTGTCAGGAGCCAGCTTCTGAATTTTCACATACTTGCCAGGGGCTTGGTTTCACATGAACAGTTTTTCAAAGGACTCCTTGGGCTGCGTTTGATTGCAGGATGAGTCATACAGTCCCCTCCCTGTCTTTGTCAGTGTGTTTCCTCAGCCACCAAATGTGCAGCGTCTTCGTGGTCACCTCTGTGTCCTACAGTCTAATAGGATATTTGGGCCAGGCTAATGTGATGAGCTTCTTTGAATGGTCTCATGGGTCCATACAGAGGTGTATTGGTAAGAAATAGAAGTTTAAAAGCTACCTGAAATCGACTTTAATGGCAGAGACTTCCTGCAAAAGAAGTTTTCCAAACATATTTCAGTGTCTTCAGTCTTTAGCAGATATCATGGTTTGTTTTTGGAGTTTTGGGGTCTAAGTGCTGTTCAAATGCCTACTATTTTTCCTTTTATTTAAAAAAAAAGCTTTTCAGTGAATGTGTTTTAAAAATAAATTTGATGACATCGATTCAAAGCTGAGAAATCATGAATTTACCAGTTGCCACCTCTGTTTTAATTATTTATGTATTTTAATCGAACCTGAGAGGGTCAGCCGGTGAATTCAGTGGTTTCTCATCATTTGGAAAAGTGTTCACCGCACACCGCCATTACTGACTTATTCTCCATTGAGGTCCTGCGGGTCTGACAGGTGAGACTAGGTGTCGTAAGGATGTTCAGGCTCCTGCCAAAAATGTTTTGATTGTCAGGGTTGTATCTAGAGTCATTGTTTGGTGTCCTAACCCCTACAGAGGCCTCACCTCAATGAAAAGAAGTTTGCCGAAGTTACATGACAGAGGAGAAGTCTAAAACCTTAGTAAGAATTTACCGAGTCTCAGGTGAATTTGGATTTAGAATTTGATACACAAGGTACTTCTGAAACCTTTTTGCTCGAGACCTTCCTAACAAGTTACAGTTAGTCTCTCAAGAAATATGTGTCAGCCTGTCACATTATCATGCCCACCAGTTCTCTGTAAAACTGCATACCGTTGAGGGCAAAGAAAAGCATGTCAAAAGTTGATGGCGAAGTGGTTGGCTTATTGCAGTGAATACAGAACAGTGGAGACAGGGTGGTATCTGCTCCAGGTGATACTGTGACGGATAGGTGTTTCCTTTTTGGAACAGTCCCAGGACTCAGTAGAGAAATTGTTTTCTTACAGTCGGCTTTACAAAGGCTGCCTCTGTAAATGCACAGCAGGGAGCCACAGAGTATAAAGGGCACTGCCGTGGCCTACCCAAGCCCCCTCCCTGCCCCCCCACCGGCCCTGAGCATAGCCCCCAGTTCTCCACCACTGACCCCTACTTCACGCTTCCCCATTTTTCCTTTCCTGGGTTAGAATTTATAGCATGATAAGAGAGGTGATCAGAAGGTGTACCTTTGATCTTTTTCCAAAAATTGGGGAGAGATGAGCTAGGTACTGGAGACACTGGAGTGTAGAAGGTTGAATAAAGGCAAGAAGTAAGCAGAAGGGGGGAGAAGGTAGCAGCACCTCGAGCTGTAAGAAACCTGTCTCCCTTCTCTCTTCTACCAGCAGACGGAGTCTTCACATGGCCCCTTGAAATGCAGACATTTCTCTTCATAGACCTGGGGAGTCAGCACTTCACGGGGAAGGGGGTTCTCCCAGCAACTCTCAGTTGCATTTTAATTTTATCCTTTTTTCAAGTTGTAAAAGTCTCCCAAGGCTCTTCATTTAGTTGGCTCTGTTGATAAGCTCTGCCCTTGCAGTCTGAAAGCCTTCATTCGATCTCGTGGGATTCGTGCTGCACATAGTAGATAAAGTGGAGGCTCATAGTTGCCCCGTCTTCCAGGGAGCTGAGTGGGAGGTAAAGGAAAGAGGCAGAATTCCATGTCCACACGGAGCCCACTCCCGAATAATAGAACACACCCTAACCCTAAAACCAAATTGCCTTACATCCTCCCCCAGCCAGAGGGCAGTTCCCTACCTTACATCTCCCTCACTTGCCCCATTGTCCACCTTACTGAAATGTTATCATCCCAGAGTGGCAGTGAGCTTGCACCCTATGGGATTTTGTGCCCCATGGCTTCACGGCAGGGTGTTGCAGTGGCTAACCTTTGAAAGGCTTTTTGGAGTGTCGCATGACACATAGTGAAGTGTCAGGAGGCTTAAACATTGGAAAGAGAGGGCTCATCCGAAGACGAAGGTGCCTTCTAGGATACGATGAACAACTGAGATTCTCAGCCTATTCACTTGGCTCCCAGATTTGGGAGCCGGAAGCTAGGTACTTATTGTGTAATTTGCATCACAATTACCCACATTATTAATCTGCAGTGCAAAGTGGGGTTCATCCTGAGCCCAGGAGGTTCCCCAGCTCCCCTTGGAGATCTGGGCCGCACTTCTAGGTAAGTGAGTATCCTTGATGGAAGGTAAATGACAGGCCTCTCTTTAGACAACAGCTTACCTGTCAGAGGACATGACCCTCTGCAAAAGTATGGCATTCTGCAAAAGCACAGCCCCGGGGGAATAGAGAGTTCCAGCCCCCCACCCCTCATTTAAATCAGCCTCAGGGCAAGAATTCTAGTAGTGCTGGTGGCTATAGATTGTGGAGCCTGGGAGTTGTCTGCCTCTGAATTTATGGTTCTGTCTCTGCTTTCCTTCCAGGCCCTCCCCTATGTCTGCCTTTTGATTGCCATGCTTTTCTTCATCTATGCCATCATTGGGATGCAGGTGAGCTCATGTATCAGGGGCCTGGTGGGGGACTGGTATTGCCCAGATTGTCACTGGTTTACCAGCCTGAGCATAATAGATTGAAGGCGAGGCTCACCATGCTCCATGTCTCAGGATCTCCCATTTTTGAGCTAGACCTAAAAGAAAGTCAAATGGTTGTTCTCTTGTATACAGCAATACAAAATGTGTCTTGAGTTAAGTCTTGAATGGCTGAGATTTGTGCCCTAAGACTTGTGACTGGGAACACTCCCAGAGCTCCTAGTAGTGGGCCTAATCCTAGGAATGCCCAAGGGCCATGTGCCTGCAGGTCAGGCAGCTTCCTGGACAGTTCTTTTGGGTTACCACATCCTTTCCAGTTTCAGAGTTGAGAAGTGGGTCAAGTTCCCACCGTAGACATTTATTCAGGTCGCCAGAGGCCCACCAAGCAGAAGAGGCCATAACTTCTTTCTAAAGTGGCTATCATTTGTGGCCGATGGACTCCTGTAAACAGCCAGCAGCTCATCCCAGGAATCTATCCAATTAGATACAGTGGATTTTCTGCCTGTCTAGGGGAGGCCAATTTTCTGACTTGGAGATGTGGAGACTAAACCCCGGCATGGAAATTCAGCCAAGTGGCAGTCTCTTGCAGTCAGCCAGTCTGGTTGCCTTTGGACTGCCAGCTGTCTTCTCAACAGTACCTGCCATCTGGGGCCACTGTGCACATCTCCCAGGCTCGCTGTGTCCGCAGCCTTTTTCTAGAACATCTCTGAAATGTCTCTTCTTTTTGCTCCTCTTTCTTGCGAGCACTTCTTAATTTTATCCATCTTCTAACCCCATTCCTGGAGAGCTTTTGTCCTCCAAAAGGAGCAGAATGTCAAACGTCAAAAAGTGTGAGACTTGGTTGAGAAGTAATGAGTTCTCCTTCAATGAGGATAATTCAGTAAAGATGTCATGACAGTGTCAGGGCAATGGAATCCCCTACTGAAATTGCTGATTAGCTTGATGATATCTGTTAAGGCCCTTCTAACTCTCAAACAATTGATTCTAGAATTTAAATGTTCTTGAACAGCCAAATAGAAACTTAATCAATTTTTGCCCATGCTTTAAATAACTCTTGCCTCCTTCTCATCATCAATCATAATAAACTAGAATAACACCATCTCCAGTACTAAACTGTTCTCGATATTGCTGATAATGATGATAAGACTGTTTACCATCATTTGAATGCCTAGCTATGCCAGACAGCATCCTAAATGTGTGCTCTTATCCCCGTCCTTCCTCCCTGTCTGCGGGCACACACACAATACATGACTAATGTATTCAGGAGCAATGTGAAAATGTTTATGGGTGGGTCTCATTGACTCCATTGATGCTTAGCATTGTTAAGTAACTTATAACATGTTCGAGGCCTCAGTAAGTGGGAGAGCTGAGATTTAAATTTAGCTCTGTCTGCCGCACAGCCCATATTCTTACTTACTACATGTTCTCTCCTCCCACCAACAAGCAAATACAAGTATTTCTTTGACCCTTTAGTGGGATGTGGGAGTTGTTCAGTCATGAAATTGTAGTCTTCACAATAACTGCAGTGTCTAATATTTTATTGCCCTTAGACTTCTTTTCAAAAAATAAGAGCCTTATTTCCATTACACAGGGACACAAATGGCTTTCCCGCTGTGATTTGCCTTTAGATGGCCATCTTCCTCCTGGTCCATGATAGAGACCCCACACCAAGCACACTGCTGACACCTAGCTTGTGACTAGAGAAGTTGTATCTGGTATAGTCATAACAAAGCAGAGGGATCCATCCAAACAGAAATATAAAGTCAGGAGACCAATATTGGAAAGATAAATAGGAACAGGATGAATCTATGAGAAGAAGAACCATTATTCTGAACTTTCACATGCATCTTAGAAGAAGAGAGAGCTTTGCAGAGGGATCTGAAGATAGAAGGAAGGAGTAACTTGCTGGGTATAGAAAAGAGTCCTGGGGCCACAGATCATTAGAAGGCAAGGTTTTCAGCCTCAGCTCCTCCACTGACCAGCTGTGCAGACTTGATCAGGAGTTGGATGGACATCTTCACAGGTCCTTTTATTGCCTAAGTTCTGTGATTCCAAGTGAAAGTAGATTTATGCTTATACTTCCATGAAGTTTTCCAGTGGGTCTTGGTGTCCTTTCTTTGTCTTTCAAGCCTTTTTGGTGTAAGAAATTTGGTTTGGGACAAGAGCTAAGTGAAAGCTAAAAAAATAAAATAAAATAAAAACTTCCTTCACAATAAATATACATTTATATATTTTTGGCTTGAAAACTAGAGTAGATTTAAAATAGCTTCAGTTTCTTTGACTGTTAGACACATGCCTCATGCAAAATCCCAGTATGCCCTCAACTAGTTGATGACTGGATAAAGTGTTTGAGAAAATCATAATGAGAACAACTTATGATGGCTTCAGGATTGTCATAGGTAGAAAACACACACACACACACACACACACACACATACACACACACACACACAGTAAGTTTTGTGGATGTGATCAATGAGGGATAAATCGTGGATGTTAGACCGAGAGGGCAAAAAGGAGAGACAGGGTGTGAACATAGGCAAGGATGTAGGACAGTTTTCTCCTGGAATGCCTGGAACTAAATTTAAGGGGGACTTTTTCAGTCCTACTATTTCTGTTTGTGGGCCCTCCACCTTCTTATCTTCCTCCTTTCCCTTTTTCCCCGGTGCTGCCTCGCCTGCCACTTCCATTCTCCCTGAGAGAAGTAGTATTTGGGTTTTGAAAAACAGTGTTGAGAACAAATTCCCAAAGCAGGTGTCAGTGGGAGTTATTTGAGCAAAATAGCTGGGGGCAGAGTTTGTTTCTCAATTGCACATTCTCAGAACCGTTCAGGGAGTGGGGGGAAATGTGTTCCATTTAGCATATATTAGATAAACTGGAGCATGTTATGTATAGGCTGGAAACAGTCTCAAATGGCTGGGAAAGTGACCTGTAGCCTTTGGTTATGCCAACATTGACTTGTGAGACTAGATCCTGACCCCTGAAACATGGCTGGGGCTGGGTAGTGCAGGTGGAGTGGTGCCCTTCTCATCTGAAGATACTTAGGCTCTAAGAGTTCAACATCATTCACTGTCTATGGACAATTATCTCTGAGTTTTCCCTCTTTTTTTTTTTTTTACATGAATTTGCATAGTGACCACATTCCGAGCTCAATAACCGACAGTGGTTTTATAAACTCATTCCGTAGCCAGATCTACCCAAATGCATCTTATTTCTCCTTTTCTAAGTATGTGATTGTCCGGACTTCCTTCATCCTCTTGGTCAGGACTTGGCTTTGTGAGCCTTCGTTCTTGTGGACTCTAGATTATAGATGTACTGACCTTCTCAGTTTGACATTCTGGATAGGAACATATCCAAGGAAGATTGAGATGCCTCTCTCTGACCCACACAGCTTACAAATTCTAGGACAATATCTATCCAAGACATAAAGCACATCTTCTGCAAAGACACACGCTCCCATCATTACTACCGGAGACAGGAAGAGAGGGGTAGTTCCTTCCGTGCACTTCTGTGATGGGGTACATCTTTGACAGACTGGTTGAGTACCCTAGTGACAGGTACCATGGAAATTAAGAGACCAAATTAGGTGTGGGAGGAACTACTTACAGGCAGAGTGGCTTCAAAAAGATTTTGCCTTCTATGGCCCTGGATCCCCTTTGCTGCAGTGGAGAACATAATTACTTCTTTACAGCAGGCCAGGAACATGGGGTCCACCAGCCTCTCTGGGTCTGAGGTGCCTGCATCAGGATTAGGCCATTGAGAAGGGCCACACATATGCGTTTGCCAACCCTAGTAGAGGCAGGTGCGGCTAATATTCATGTGCAGGACACATCACACAGCCGGTAATGCTCTTTGTTTGTTGTTGTCTTTTCTTTTCCAGGTGTTTGGAAACATAAAATTAGATGAGGAGAGTCACATCAACCGACACAACAACTTCCGGAGTTTCTTTGGGTCCCTCATGTTACTCTTCAGGTATCTGGGTGCTTAGCTGTTGTAGCAGGAGCTCTTTTGTTGAGGGAGACAGAGTTAGCCTGCCTTTTCCTCCTATTTGTCTCTTTATTCTGCTTGCTCTGCTCCTATGAAGACATACAGTAGAGTAGAGGCAGAAGTGGGGAGGGGCAATGGCTCTGAAAACCAGCTCCGATGACAGCAGGAAGTCTCCTCAGCATCTCTGACTCGGTAGATAATTTGTAGACTGCAATCTTAGAACATGTGTGCCAGGACTCTGAGTGGGGAAGGTGAGGACAGTTTCTTCCAGATCGAATTCCATTTAAGGGGAAACCCTTGATGGCCAGTTTTGGGTGGGGTCTTAGTCCCACCACTGTCTCATCCACTATCAGCAGACGCTTCTGAAAAAACAGAGAAGCAGTGGGTGGGGTGGCAGAGCCCAAGAGAGACCCCCTTGGCATGTTCCATTTCTAGATGGAGAGTACTAGATGGAGAAACCCTACAGGGAAGAGGAAGGGATGACTGAGTCGGGAAGGAGGACCAAAGAGAGGATGAGACATACAGACCAGCTACTACTAACCAAAATGTCTTTGGGGCTCAGGAGTGCCACAGGTGAGGCCTGGCAGGAGATAATGCTGTCGTGCCTCGGGGAGAAAGGCTGCGAGCCAGACACCACCGCACCTTCGGGGCAGAATGAGAATGAGCGCTGTGGCACAGATCTGGCCTACGTTTACTTTGTCTCCTTCATCTTCTTCTGCTCCTTCTTGGTGAGTAAACTCTGCACTCTTGGCTCGAGATGCGGCATGCCGTCCCCTCCCCTCCCCTCTCCCACCTCATCCTGTCCCCCAAGGAACTCTTGAAGGCCAGGACGCTTAGTGGACTCCTAAGTGAGTGACTTCCCATGGCTGCCACCAAGCAGATTTTTTTTTTTAATGTATTTATTTGACAGAGAGAGAGATCACAAGTAGACAGAGAGGTAGTCGGGGTGGGGGCGGGGGAAGCAGGCTCCCCGCTGAGTAGAGAGCCCGGTGCGGGGCTCGATCCCAGGACCCTGAGATCATGACCTGAGCCGAAGGCAGAGGCTTAACCCACTGAGCCACCCAGGCACCCCAGATTTTGTTGCCTCTAGGGAAGGATTGCTGTGAGAAAGAATGATGAGTGGAGTGGAGTTTAGGGAATAGAGTATTGAGTTTCATGTTGACTCTGTTGAGACCCAGAGTACATCTCTCATCTCTGTACCTCAGGTATTTTATCTTACAAGTAGAGCTAAGAATATCTTAGCTCTCTTTTGGAGCCTTTCAAACTGTCATGAAAAGGTACCTTGGAAATATAAAGTGATAGGATTAATAAGTAGAGTGGTGACTAAACAGTGTCACAGATTCGGTCTCTTGACTTATGTCATTATATTTGACGACAGTTGGCCAGCTTGACAGACGTGAAAGGATCGCTTTGGGCATTAGTAAATATTGAGTGGCATATGTGGAACACGCCCACTTATAAAATGGTGAGAAGCCCTAGGTGCCTTCTTAATCTGTTCTTTGGGAGAAACCGTGAATCAGTACCCAGATTCCCAAAATCTCTATGCCGCGTAACCCTAGATGAGGTCCTGCCAGATCCATTAAAGGGTCAGTCTGGTGTTTCTAGCCGCCCTGACATCCCTCAGCTTGGCTTCACTGCTCATGTCACTGGCTGAACAGAATCCAAAACTAGGGGCACCTGGGTGGCTCAGTTAGTTGAGTGTCTGCCTTTGGCTCAGGTCATGGTCCCAGATCCTGGGATTCAGGGAGTCAGGCTCCCTGCTTGGCGGGGAGCCTGCTTCTGCCTTTGACTGCCCCTCTGCCTACTTGTGCTCTCTCTGTGTGTCAAATAAATAAATAAAAATCTAAAAAAAAAAAAATCTGAAACTAAAGCGGTGCCACTGAGAAGTGGTTAATCTCCCAGCTGTGTGTCAGCAGATGAACTCAGTCACATCCAGGCATTTCTGCCTCTCTCAGGTGACAGCGAGGGGTTTGCCATGTCTCCAGCTGCCTGGTGTGGAGAAGCTCTCTGGTGTGGCTTCTGAGGGTTCACCTAGGAGGCAGTGAGCCTGCTGGAGGCTCAGGAAGCCTGCGCTGTTGTGGTCTTGGCTTTGCTGCTGTCCTAGCATGGTCACTTTCCCTGTTGTAGCTTCTGTAAATGGGAGGGAAAATGGCTTGATAATAAGGGGATTATTTGCATGGGGAGCAGGTACATGTGTTTTTAATACATTCCCTTCTTGTGGGTGTGAAAGGTTTTTCAACAAAAAGAAGAAAAGAACACAAAACAGCATCTTAGAGGTACAGGGGTGAAGCTGTGAGTGGGTTTCAGTCTCTGTCAACCTAGGGCAAAGGGAGGAAGGCCCACAAGCATGTTGGTGTTTGTTGATGGGGCTGTTGTTGGGTGACACAGAGGACCATAGAGAAGGGCATGTGGACACTTTGGTTTTGTCCTCCGTGATGTAAGTGTTTAATAATAAATACTTAAAAAGAAACCGAAGATATAACTGGAAAATTCATTAGAGACTATAAAGGTACTTTGAGAATTTGGAGATGGAGGGTGCTGCATAATTCACATTCGTGTTATTTTTAAAGAGGCTATATTCAGCCTGAGCTGATCTGCTTTCGAATCTCAGCCCAACGGGAGATTGACTTTGTGACCTTGGGCAAGTCACACAGCTTCTTCGCTCAAACCAGCCGCTCCAGAAAGATGTACTGGCACACCATGATGTGCAGGCCGTGTGCCTGGAGCTGAGAGTACACCACGTGTCTAGGAAGCACTCGGGTCCCCGAAGGGCCGATGGTAATTACGTCTGCCTCGGGAGGTTAGAGCAGCGTTAAAACAAATAATAGGTTTGAGTGTGCACACCCCACTCTAAAAGACTATATGAAGGTAAAGTGATGATTTTGTTCACGTTAGTAATAAGTACCTTGAAAGGAGTGTAAAACACATGTGTGGCTATGTGGAAACCCCTTCATAACCCAGGCAGTGATGGAACATGTTCACTGTGGCTCCCGTGTCAGTGACAGAAGGAAAGGCCCGGCCCATGCTGGGCTTAGGTTCAGCGGCCCAGAACAGAACTCCCCAGACAAGAGCGGCTTAACCAGGAGACATTCGTTTCCCTCACACACCGGTGAGGTCTGCAGGAAGGCGGTACAGGTGTGTTAGGGTGGCTCCACAGAATGTTGAGGGCCCCGTAGCCCACCTCCAGGAGCCAGACCCCCAGACATCCACGTAGATCCCAGGCAGCGGGACGGAGGCAGGCGGGCAGGGATGAGAGGGGTTGTTATGGTGCAGGTGGCTGCCTCTCCGTAAAGACTCATGGAGAAGACTCCAGCCACATCTTGTCTACAGACTTTATCCTTATCTTTTTTTTTTTTAAGAGATTTTTATTTATTTGAGAAAGAGAATGAGAGAAAGCACGAGAGTGGGGTGAGGAGCAGAGGGAGAAGCAGACTCCCCACTAAGTAGGGAGCCCGATGTGGGGCTTGATCCTGGGCCTCTGGGATCATGACCTGAGCTGAAGGCAGACACTCAACCGACTGAGCCACCCAGGCACCCGACTTTCTCCTTACCTCTTAGGCTGCCTGCTTCTCTGGCACCTCCATCCACCTGGGAACCAACGGAGCCTCCTCTCTCACCTCATCAGCCAGTTGTGTCTCAGGCAGGACTCTCACTCATGAGTGACGGAAGGCCCAGCTCCTCCTGGCCAAAGCAGAAAGGGATTTTATAGGAACATAAAATGAAAAACCCTGGGGCAGGAGAGGCATAAGCAGGCTTCTTTCTGTGCAAATGGATCTCTTCCTCCAGGCTCCTCCATGAGAGCTCTTTCTGCAAACACCCCAACCTGTGGCTCCAAGATGGTAGTAGCAGCAGTTCTAGACCCTAGTCCTCACACATTCAAGACTGACAGAGAAAAACAAGTCTATTGCCCAGAAGGTCCAATACCATTTTGTTGGTCGTGATTGGGTCACCAATCACTATGGCCCAGGGGAATGGGATTCAGTGGCTGAGGCCCAGGTCATAGGTCGTGCCCCACTGAAGCATGTTGACTGGGAATAGGCAGGGGGTGGGGTCCCCAAGAGAGCAGACATACAGTAAATGAGCACTAGGCAGCCAAGAAGCAACGGCGGAGTGTGTTCATTGGGCTCAAGTGCTGTCAATTCCATGTCCTCCATGTCCTTTGATTTTTAACTGTTCCTACTGGTTGGTCCAGGAGCACCACAGAACTCTCCCCACAGGTTTCCTGGGCACCCTCTGCACTGCTGCTGATGGTTCCTTCTGGATGAAACAGACCTTGGTCTCTTTCCTACTATAAATGCTTTTGGTGGATTCTGTGGCTTCCTCATAATTTAGACCAGAAATGGGCAAACTATAGCCCAAGGGCCAAATCCGGTTTGCCACCACTTTTTGTATGGCCCCTGAGCTATACCAGTGGGTTTTACATTCTTTCTTTTTTTTTTTTAAAGATTTTATTAATTTATTTAACAGAGATCACAAGTAGGCAGAGAGGCAGGCAGAGAGAGAGGAGGAAGCAGGCTCCCTGCTGAGCAGAGAGCCCCATGTGGGGCTCAATCCCAGGACCCTGGGATCTTGACCTGAGCAGAAAGCAGAGGCTTAACCCACTGAGCCACCCAGGCACCCTGGATTTTACATTCTTAAATGGTTATGGAAAAAGTCAAAAGATGGATGATATTTCAGGAACTGGAGATTATAGGAAATTCACATCCATACTCCTTTCTGATCCCAGTGTAACCTGCATACGCTTCTTTCATGGCTCCTAAAAAGATTTATAGCATTTGTATATTCCTGATACATCACAGTCTCTGCTAAATACTAAGTAAGTCTTTAAGAATATTCAAGTACCAATACCTAGGGAAGGCTTGCTGTGTTTTAAGCAATGTGCAAGGCACAGGAATGCATCTCTGGACAACAGCTTTCTTATTTCCCATCTTTAGCGCCTGGATCTCTACAACACAGTGGGTGCACAAGAAATGTTGTTGAACAAATAAGTGAGAGGACAGGGACTGAGGGGCATGAACAGCCACGGGCCATCACACAGGAAGCCCTGCAGTGAGCTCTAAGACACCTTACTGGTTCTCTTGACGGCTCCTTTTGTGGAGCAAGGGACAGGGTGGGGGGAGGCTAGAAGGGAGGGTTGGTGTCAGGCCTTGACTTTGAGAATGTTGTTGCTGTTGTGGCCCCTTTTGCTGCAAATCAGTTAGATTAACTGAACAGATACTAAAGTGACTTTTCATGGAGTTCTTTGCAAATAGAAAGTGGCACTGAAGAGGGAAGTACTAAGGCTCACACAAGGAAGTGTGTGGAAATTAGAATGGAAACAAGGTCAGTAGCACTTTCGTTAGGAACTCCGGCCTCACAGACTTTTGAATTCTTGGTTTGCCTTGAAGCCTGTTTTCCTGCCTTAGGTTTCTGCTAACTCCTCTTCTCCCCTTGCCTTCCAGATGCTCAACCTGTTCGTGGCCGTCATCATGGACAACTTTGAGTACCTGACTCGGGACTCCTCCATCTTAGGGCCTCACCACCTGGACGAATTTGTCCGCGTCTGGGCAGAATATGACAGAGCTGCATGGTGCGTAGGCCTCTTGGCCAGCCCTTTGCGGCCCCTGTCCAGGGCCTCTGGAATTCCCAAGGGAGGGATTGGAATCTGATGCCTGCCTGTTACAGAAGGAGAGGAGATTCCTCTCCGTCATGGCCTGTAGGACAGCCCAGGCCCTCAGATTGGCTCTGGTATTAGGCCAGTCATCAAGACCATAGCTTCTTTATCTTCCTTCCCCCTCCCATTCCTTCTGTGACAGGCTTTTCTTTTCTTTGCCAATCTCTTCACACAATCTGTACCTCAGAATGGTTGGTTTCGATCACCAGAAGGGCTTCCCATAACCTCACTCTTTTTTTCCCCTGCCCATGGTTAGTGGACTCTTTTGAGTCCCCGGGGCAGGGAGGGGAGTGGGTTGATGATGGTTTTCTGGGCCACTTGAACATCTGGCCATCGCGGTCAGTGACAACAGCATTTCGTCTCTCTCATCCCTCTCAAAAGATACTGCTTGAGATAACTCCGAAATTATGTTAAGAACCAAGCAAGTCATTCTTCCAGCTGATCCCTTAAACACTTGAGGATTTTTGTTGCATAGAATTGAATTACATGGAAGGAATTTGCGTGAATAACCTCCCCAGATTTCTTTCACTGTCCAGTATTTCTCCTGTGACGTGCCTTCTGAGCTTTTGAGTAGGGTTTGGCAAGCTACAGCCTCAGGGATAAACAAGGTCCACTGCCTGTTTTTGTAAATAAAGCTTTATTAGAACATAGCCACATCCATTCATTCATGTATTGTCTGTGGCAGCTTTCACACTACGAGGCTGAGTTATGTAGTTGTGAAGACAGTGTGACCCTCAAAATCAAAAATATTACCTGACCCTTTTTAGAAAAAAAATCGTTAATCCTTACTTTATTGTATAAAGGCAGCATTTTGTCCCCTGAAGTTGAGGACAGGGTGACTGTTCTGGTAGCAGTTACTCCACAGGAACTTTTCCATCCTATGTCATTTTAGCTTTAGGATCTTATCTCACCAGTCTACCCATTCTGGTTCACTTCTAAATATACTGCAAGAAAGGCCATCCTTCACAGGAATGGCCCACGTTGCTTCCACCTGGAGCCCCTTCATAATCTGAGACTCTTCCTAAAATCTACCCCCCTGTGAGGCTGTTGAACTTGGGTCAAGTGTTGGAAGAGTGAATCAGAATTTCTCTTCCCCTCAGTAATTATTAGTGACTTAGGGCGCAGAGTTCTCCAAATCCATTCCTATACAATGGCTGAGCAATGGCGTTTACTTGCTGGGTCTACTTTCTGGTAGGTAGGCTGCTCAGAAAGCCACGGGTGGTATGTTAGAGGCAATGTAGACAGGGCCTGCATGGAACCGGCCCTGTGGCCTTGGACAAGTCACTTAACCACACTAAGCCTCCTCATCTGTAAAATGGTGATGATGATGCCCTGCCTACCTCGAAGGGTGGCCGTGTGAATTATGTTAGATCATGTTTGTAACAACTGATAATAACCATATGGGAAAGCAACCAGAAATTATGGAACATTGGTTTGAAAAGCGTGGATGGCCATGAGATGGGGAGCCTGAGCAGGAACGTCTTCATTCCTGAGAAAGGAGAACTGCTAGTCGAAGAGTTCATTGCTCACCTAGCCTCACTTAGGTGTCCCTGGCTCTCAGAAATCCCGGTTTCCTGTGATTTCATGTTATCTTGGGACCCAAAAGCCTTGTGAATTAAACATGCTCCTCCCCACCCATTCCAGCTGCTGGGAAGAAAGAATTCTAAGAGAACTAAAAAAAAAAAAAATCATGAGACTTAGATCTAAGAGCTATGACAGAGCAAAAATAGAAAGGAGACCCCTTCTGCTTTGAAATTCACAGCATAACAGGCTGGTTAGTTTCACTGGCCATCTCCTTGAGTTTGGGGGTGGGCGGGGGGAGAGCCAGCAGAGCTAATATGAGCCAATGTCTTGGCCAACTGAGACAGGATGCAGAGAAAACCAGCTTATAGGCAGTATGAACCCACCCACATCCCAGTCTCAAGAAACAAAGCAAATGGTTAACTGAACTTTGTCTCAAGGATCAAGAGACTTAAAGTATCAATGAGCTGCTATTAAAACAAGAGGAGGGGGACGCCTGGGTGGCTCAGTTGGTTAAGCGGCTGCCTTCGGCTCAGGTCATGATCCCAGCGTCCTGGGATCGAGTCCCACATCGGGCTCCTTGCTCGGCAGGGAGCCTGCTTCTCCCTCTGCCTCTGCCTGCCTCTCTGTCTGCCTGTGCTCACTCTCTCTCTAAAAAAAAAAAAAAAACAAGAGGAGGAATGAACACCAACATCAAGAAAAGACTAGGAAGAGTAAAGCTGGGACAAAGACTCCCATGGCTGCTGGCAAGGACCGGATGCTCCGAGGTAGACATGTGGGTCTGTAGTTTCAGGTAGAAACCATGTTCCATCCCAGGAGGTAGCTTCCTTGTCTTGTCTCTGACAGAGCAGATGATTTAGCCACTGAAAATTAATCCATTGTTGATTCTGTCCTTCCCGCACAAAGCCAGGACTCCCTAGCAGATCCTTGATAGAAGGATGATAAGACAGGGCGTGTTGTTCCTGGAATTCTGGCTGAATCCAGCCAGGCTGCCTGCTTGTGGGCTGGCTGGCAGGAGCAGAGCTGGAGGGAGGATGTCCACGGCCCCCTCCCAGGCTGCTCTCAGAGCACAGATCCAGGCAGGCGCCCACTGAGGAAAGCAGAGCTTGCCCCTGCTGAACTTGGGAATAATCTGCCACCACGAGAAGCAAAGCCCTTTGCAGATTCCCTCGGGTTCACTGTGCTCCGTGCTAATTAGCCTAATGGGGAATTTGTCTTTCTCCATCTGCAGAGAGATGCCGACTTCCCACTGTCCCTGACAAGAGGGTCTGAGTAACCGACTGTAATCAGTGTCTGTGAAAAGCACACAGTTGGGGAGTCCACTTCCCGGCAGCCTGCCATCTGCTCTTGACAGCTGTCAGAGGCCTGTGTGAACCATCAAGCTGTGTTCTTCAAGGCCTGCCTCGAGCCACCGTCCGTTTCCTGCATCTGGCTAAGCATGGGCCAGATAGGTGTCTCGGAGGGGCTCTTAGCCATTCGGCAGACCTTTGGGGCACTGGAAGGGCTCTGATTTCCTTAGAAAATCGGGGGCAGTGCAGTTCAGCAAGATGGTTCTCTGATGCTTACTGTTCTCAGTCTGTCCTGGTCTGGCCTATGCCAGGTCCCAGGAAAGAAAAAAACAGCTGTTCTTCCTCTTCTGGCCATCAACGTCATGGCTCAACTGTCATGTCTTTCCCACCCTTTGCTGAGTGTCCTCTATTAACCCGCCTGTGCTTCCTTTGCAGCGGCAGGATCCCGTATAAGGATATGTACAAATTAGTGCGGGTGATCTCGCCACCTCTGGGCCTGGGAGAGAACTGCCCCTACAGGGTGGCTTGCAAGGTCTGCCTCCCAGTCCCCAGCCGCGACCGGCGGTGGGGCGCACCTCGAACCCTTCTCTCCGTCTGCTTCACTCCCACTGCGCCACATGAGGGAACCTTCATGTTGCTTTCCTTTGAGTTTAAAGAGGTCCAAACCCTCCCAGAACCAGCAGCTGTTACACAAGGAAGAAGGACACATTGTGGGCGGGGGCTGTAGAAGGAAGTCATACAGAAGGCCAGTGTGACCTCTCTCACTGTTCAACACATGCACACAGTCACATGTGCACACACACGCAACCACACACACACACACTCTCACACTGTCTCTCTCCCCACTCCACCTTAATCTGGAGATGTCACCCGAGTGACCTCTCCACCCTCCAGAGAACGCAGACATCTTCACTGGTTTCCCTTCGTTGGAGAACAGAGAGCCTCCTTTTGGTAAAAGTAGCGTCCTCCTCCCGTGTGGAAGGTAGCCGGGCATGGTCCTAGGCATCCCTCCCTCCACGCGCCCTCCGGCTCCTGGAGAGTTTGGCCAGAAGGGATTGTAAGAGCTCGAGGGCAGAAAGGAGGAGTGAGAAACCATAAGGAATGAGAGCTGAAGGGGAGAGGGGCAAGAGAGGGGAGCCTCACTGGCGTGTGGGAGAACGCGATAGCTCAGGGGGTCTGGGAAGGTGTCCGTAGGTGACGGAGGGCTCCTGAGCAGATGCCTTGCCTTAGCGTCCTCCACGGATTGCTGAGGGGACCAAGGGGCCTGTCCTAACTGCCCACATCACTGCTTGCTTGTGAGACCAAGGACGTTGTTCAGGGGCACATGGGACCCCCTCTGCAAGTCTGCCTGCCCCCGGGAACTTGAACAGGAGTCGCTCCGCCAGGCCAAGGCCAAGGCCAAGGCCACTAGAGAAGGAAGCCTCTCCTGGCACTGCCGGCAGGAAGGGGGGTGCTCTCTGGGCATAGCACGGTCCCACAGCTGGCAAAAGACATAGGGCAAGGACGAGGCCAGCGAGGGCAACGGGAAGGAGCTGGCTTGGGGGTGGTGACACACTGACTCCCGTCCCCGGCAGGCCAAACGGCTGCCTCTGCTGAGACTCTTTAAACTGCACCCCAGTGAAACCTGCAGCGCATGTGGGGAGAGCCGGGAGGGCGGCATGGCATGCAAGATGCTCTTTCTCCTCCTGGTTTGGTTTCTCCTGTCCCCAGCATGCCATCGGCCCGGGGCATGCCGGGAGTAGGGAGCGCTCTCCGAAAAGCCAGGTGGAAGCAACGGGGCCGATGCGAAAAGGCAGCCCACCACGTCCAGTGCAAGTTGCCACCTCCCGCTGCACACACACCGCAGAGGGGGATACACGATGTTCCACCTGTGGGTCGAGGGGAGGAGAAAGGCCTGGCTTCCAGGTCGGGGGCCCCATCGCCGCTGGGGCCAGAAGTCCTAACCCGTGGCTGGAGCACCGTCTATCCGTTTTATACCGCTCGCACACAGCCCTGGGAATTGCACACAGGCTTGTGTTGAATGGGGGATGGGTAGCGTGAACAGCCAAGTAAGGTCCTGGTCATCCAGGAGGAGAAAAACGGAGCCAGAGGGACCAGAAGGTTGCCACCAACGTTCCCGGGTCTGTGTGGGGCGTGATATAAATCCGCACCAGGACAGAGTCACACGTATGATTTGCCTTGATTAACAGGTTTCCTGTTCTTTTTCTGTTTGTCCATTTTGTTTTGTTTCTCTTTTCCTGTTTTCTGTATTATTTTGTTTGTTTTGTTTTGGCTCTCTGGGAATGCCTGTTCTCCTCTCCTCCCTGTCTGCATCCTTCTCCCCACTTCCTGTTCCTTTCCCTGTCGCCCTTCCTGCCCCCCCCCCACTTCCCACCCCTCCATGAGCAGTGGCCGCATCCATTACACTGAGATGTATGAAATGCTGACTCTCATGTCACCACCGCTAGGCCTCGGCAAGAGATGTCCCTCCAAAGTGGCATATAAGGTAGACCACCCCTTCCTTTGTTCTGGGCTAGAGACCAACAGGAAATGGGGCCCAGCTGTGGGGAGGCCAGAACATGGGGAGGAAGCCGGGCTGGGGAGGTGGAGGAGGGAACCGAGGGGAAAAGAAACGATGAGATGGAAGGGCAAGGAAGGTTCCTGGAAGTACAGAGTCCTAGAACACAAAAAAGCACGGTTGGCAAGACTGCACCTTGGGGCATGTTATGGGTGAGTCTGTGTTTCTCCAAGTGTGTGGCTTCTCATGAGCAGATTACTGGGAAGGAAGTGTTAAGTAGCGTGTTTCCTCAGAGGAGGCTGAGTGGTGGCCGGCAAGATAGCATATATGGGCAAGAAGGAAGCCCATAGCAAAACTCCTATCAGAGCCTATAAAACAAAATCTTCAATTAGATAAGCTAAGAAAATACATACAGAAATTTGTCTAAATGTGGTTCAGGAATTTTTTAGGAGAGGAAAAAACTCTTGACAAATTTCTTCTTCTTTGACGTAGGAAGGAACCGTGGCATGGTTCCTTCTAAGTGTCAGAAAAAGGGGAGAACATACTTCCATGGTACATGAGGAAGGATCCAGCCCCCTTCCCCTATCAGCCCAGCTGCCGGGCTCTCTTGTCAGTACAAGGGAAAAGGTGACAATGGGCACAAGTTGCTCTCAGCATTAGACTTGCATCCTTGGTATGACTGATGATGGGGCCTGGCCCTGGAGTCATGGGAGGATTCCCCATAGCTTGCTCAGAACAGCATTGTATATGGGAAGTCACCTGTTGTCAGGGTACTCAGAGCTTTGGGACCTGATTTTCTTCTCCAACTGTTAGTAATAGTTACTGTGTGGTGTTTAGACTGACCCAGCACTCTGGAGCTCATTCATCTAGGAATGCATCCCAGCAGTGTTGCCACTTGTTTAGAAGCTTAAGGAAGTGGGAGAGAGATGGCACTCAGATACAAACAAGAAACTGACTTTACACTCTAAGACACCGTGTCTGTGGAATCACATTAGGCAAGATGTTCCAATGGAGCATTAGAGATCCTGCCTTGGGAAGAGACACGTCCCTCCCTACTAGGCTGGTGGTTCTGCCAGAGGACCTTCTGCTGCTTCTACCTCCAAGTTGTATGGCTCCAGAGAGCATCTCCTTGGAACAGGGCCCTTTAAGGCCCAGGACATGGCTCTTCATGCACAGCTCACAAGCTGGCATCCCTTTTGCTCATGATGGCCACATCCAAAAGGACCAGGTGGTGGGATGTGTTATTGAATTCTTTGAATTTCTGGGATGATGAAGCCTGGTGGGAGAGGGGGTGTGGGGCCTAGAGGAAAAGTCAAAGGATTCCAAAAGCAAGATACACTCTGGAAAGTGGATTTGGCCATTTCAATTTGATCCCTTCCTTTGGGTGTGGGGAACAAGGCCTGCCCACTCTGCTCCTGCCTTGGTCACCCTTCTCTCATTCTCTCTCCTCTGCGCTCCCCAGCCTTCTTCCCCTAGACCCTGTTTGCACTCTCCTCCTCCTCTATCCTGTTCCACCTCATCCTTTGGATAAGTTGGACTTATGCATGTTTAATCATGTGCTGGCAAATTTCACCTTTTAGAGACTCAAAAAGGGGGCATCAGGATGCATCTTTCTAGTCAGATAAGCAGAGCAAAATCTCCCCCATCACTATCTTTCTATGTGAGTTTTGGGGGTGTGTGTGGGATAAAGGGAAATGGCAGCCTTGAATCAGGGAACGGAGTCACCTCCTAGAGCTGACTCTTTTCTCCGAGCCACTTCTTTTAGAAATCACTTTCCATCCCTATCAAAGACATTCTTAGGACGATAGGGGAGTCCTGAAGAATGACTAGTCACCCTTCTTTTGGAATTTGGTGATATTCTTAGGAAGAAAACTAACTTACTACATAGCGAATGAACCTGAAATGAGAAGCAGGGAGAGGAGGTGGGATCAGGGATAGGGAATCCTTGCCCTTCTTTTTTGTCTCTGCATTTGATCCCTGTACTTTTCTTCACTTCTCACCAAGGTTTCTTTCGGTATTTTTTTTTCCTTCCTGCTGTTCTGTTTCCTCTCTTTCGCACAGAGATTGGTCCTGATGAATATGCCAGTGGCTGAGGACATGACGGTCCACTTCACCTCCACACTGATGGCTCTGATCCGGACAGCTCTGGACATCAAGATCGCCAAAGGTGAGCTGAGGAGGGAAAATGGGATTCTGGAACGACTCACCCGAGGGGGGCACGGGATGGAAATGTTCGAACTCGGATCTGTCTGACAACGCCGTGACGTGGAAATCAGCTCTATAGGGCCCTAGTTTCACCTCTGACTCGGTAACTATAACGTCATCTCTTCCTGGAAAAATGGATGGTTTGATAATCTCTGAGGCTCCTTTCAGCTTTACCAGCCTGCAGTCTTCGGGTCTGGCACATAGTAGGCACTTTAGAAGTCTTTGCTTATTGAACATATGAGTTTTGATTCTGTCCTTTCTTCCTTGTTGGTATCTCTAATGCCCTGGAAGGTTCGAGGCTGGGGCTGTGGGGCAGCACTTTGCTCCTCTCCGTGTCTGATGCAGTGACTGAGGAGAGAGAACAGGCTTACTACTTCCAGATGGCCCTCCAGCATCCCTGCTCTCGCCTGATCCAAAACTCGGGTCACTCAGACCACGGAGTCAGAGTTGCTGGAAGGATTGATGTACATCTCACGAGGCAGGGGAGTCTCTTTATGGCTCTTTTCATTTTTTCCTCTGATATATTAAGCACTTGGGAGGTGTTTCAAATGAATGAGGAAGCTGCTCTTGGTCTCGGGGCCTCAGATCTCTGTGGCAGGATATCCCTGAGTCACTAAAAAGGAGAGCAAAATTGTGTTCGCTTCTTCAGCAGAAAGACCTGGTATTACAAGATCCATAGTCACTCAGTGCCAGGACTTCCTCTGAGAATCTGAGGGGCCATGCTGATTCAGCTCCCACTCCCACTTACTCCCTCAGTCCTTGGTATTTTGTGTGTCTTTCCTATTTATTAAAATTTATCTTCTAGGCGGTGCAGACAGACAGCAGCTAGACTCGGAACTGCAAAAGGAGACCCTGGCCATCTGGCCTCACCTGTCCCAGAAGATGCTAGATCTGCTTGTGCCCATGCCCAAAGGTGTGGGTTCTCCTCCTGGGTCGCATTGTCACTGTGGGCTCAGCATGCCACAGTCATGTCTTGGGGGGGGGCAGGAAGTGACCAAAGAGATCAGGAAAGGGTGGTCTTTTATCCTTAGGAATCCCAGACCCCCCACTTTTTAATCCCTTTTGCTTGCACTGAAAACTTTTTTTTCAGGACAGGTCACTATAGTTGTAGGTGAAACTTCTTGGGCACAGAGCTCTCTCCTGGTACATGATAGTGTTCAGCAAACCTTCACGTAGTTGGGAATGAGGGTGCTGTGACTTAGAGATGGAAATCTAGACCAGTGGAGGTGACACTTACTATCTTACTCTTTCTCATCAATATCCTTACCCTCGGGGGCGGTGGAAATACCCCGAGGGCAGATATGGGACCTCATCACTCTGTATGCCCAGGGTCAGGGTCGGGCACACATGGCGCTATCCATGAATGTTGACTACAAATGGGTGGCGGAGGGAGCAAACCTGCTGCAGAGAGCGGGGAAGCTTGTGAGTGGTCCTCACTCTCTGCCACCTGTCTTCTCCCTGTTCCCTTCCATGCCACCTTTATGGTTCTAGCCTCTGACCTGACTGTGGGCAAAATCTATGCAGCGATGATGATCATGGACTACTACAAGCAGAGTAAGGTGAAGAAGCAGAGGCAGCAGCTGGAGGAGCAGGTGAGGGTCACTGACAGTGGGCGTGGTGGGGAGGCCATGAGGAGTTACCGGAGGGCCCCTCTAGGGCCAGGCCTGCGCCTCCCTGGGGCACAGTGCCCTACAAGTGCTCGGAAGCAGAGGTTGGGGTGCGATGTCCAGGAACTTTCTAGTGTTGGGGATTAGAAACCCAGGGGAGCAGAGGATCAGGCATGATCCTGTCTTACCCAAGTAAATGGGACCCCCACTCCCCTACTGGTAGACCCCATCATGAGTTCCTTTTTCCTCCTTCCTGCATTTAACACAGAAAAATGCACCCATGTTCCAGCGCATGGAGCCCTCATCTCTGCCGCAGGAGATCATTGCTAATGCCAAAGCCCTGCCCTATCTCCAGCAAGACCCTGTTTCAGGCCTGTGAGTATACCCAAGGGCTCCCCAGCCATCCTTTCTGCTTCTGGTCACCAGCACCATTGTGCAGGCCCAGAAATGCCCAGGAAATAATAGTCTGAGCCAATTGATCCTTTCTCCGAGCGTGAGAACACCATATTTTTTATTTTAAAATGGCTACTCAGTAGGGGTAATAGCACATTCAGTCCTGGGGCCAGCTCGAGGGAGAGCACTGTGAATGGACAAAAGAAGAAGGGCATACGTTAGTGCATTCACTCTACAGATAAGAAACTGGGGACTAAGTAAGTTCCCCAAATCCATGTGGCTAGTGGGAAACTGAACTGGAAGTTAAGTTTGTTCTTTCTAACTCCAGAATATTCCCACTGCGCTGTTATCTGTAATGAAGAAAAGGGACCTTAGAGCAGGCAACAAAACAAAAAAAACCTCAGTTAAGGAATTTGCCAACTCTTCTGAGTTGCAACCCTTAGTCCCCTCCTTGGTCACTGGTCATACATGATTTCCTATAGCAGCCAGATCTCATTGCAACCTGAACCTTCTATACATCAGCAAGCTTGTCCAAGTACCCAAAGGGCAGAAATCTCTCTAGCCCAGGTGAGTGAGTTTTTGTGATTGGGTTTAACCCAGTCCTCATCCCCATGGAACCAATAATCACTAAATACTCAACCTCAGTAGTTATCAGGGGAATGAAATCAGGGCTTGGGGACAAGAGACCTCTGTCAGAATGCCATTTGGAGTTTCTCACACCATGAATTCCATTCAGCCTGTGATGCTGGACACCTGTTTTTGAAAAGCATTCATTTTCAGAGGTCACAGTCCAGCACATTTGCAAGAGAAGCAAAGGACCAACATAATGACTAGGGCTATTGTCCATTTTTACAGATTATCTGATGTGGTAAAGTAGCAAGGTATGGATTCTCCTGTCTATAGGAAAGCAGGAGATGTCTGTCTGGGGTCTGTGCGGAAAGGGGATATGACTGGAGCAGTGGAAACTTCTCAGGGGAAGTACAGTGTTTTCCAACGGCCTTGGCTTAGAAAGAGAGGACACCCCTCCACCTGGATCTCTCCCACCCCAACAATTTGACATATTTAACTCCCATCAAAGCATCAGTCCAGCTCCTCCCTATGTTAATTGATTCATTTACTCCTTGATTTGATCAATATTTATTACAATCCCTTATGACAGAAGAGCTATCTCAGGCACTGGGGAGTTAGCAGGCAACATGATCAAGGCCCCCATGGAGACAAATCTTGAGAAAGAAATTACACAAGGGAGGAAAGTTACAATGCAGAAAGGTAGCCTTGTGTGATACCATGGAAGGGAAGCAACATAGGGATGTAGGGAGGCCTCCCTGTGGAAATAACATTTAAGTGAGACTCAAGGGCGTGGTCTTCAAGAGAGGGAAAAGGGGGAGAAGCCTCAGGAACCTGAACACCATCAGGAGGGCTGGACATGATCAGACTTGGGTTTTTCAACGATTCTTGAAACCAATGTGGATCAGAGGGGGGCAGTTTGAATGACAGAACTTCTTTTAGTATGAGACTGCAGTTATGTGAATTATTAATGACTGTAGCTTGGACTAACAGGATGGAGATGGGGAGAGATGCTGAGACTTGAAATATTATCAGTAGGGAGACCGGGTGGGATGTGGTAATTGATCTGCCTCAGGGAGTGAAGGAGATGGGGAAAAAGATGACCCACAAGTTTCCAGCATAAGTCTTTCTTCGGGTGGATGTTGGCACATTTCCCGAGAAGGGGGCAGCAGTGGAGCAGCTGGCTGGGTCCTCAGGACCTTCTGCCTTCGCTGAGCTTACACCTGGTGGAAAGCCAGTCCTGAAACAGAGTTATTGGAAAGAAGAAAAGCGATTTTCGGTGATTTGTCCTAGGAAGAAAAACGTGTGGCATAGTCTGCGTCCACCTTTGCTCTGGTGGGGCGTGGGGGAGCATGGGGGGAGGGGGGATATCAAAGAGCATTTCCTGAACAAAGTGAATTTTGAAGGATGAATTCAAAATAACATGAAAAAAAGCTTGCAGAGGGCAGGAGAGTTGGAGAGAAGCATTCTGCCCTCTGGGAACAGCTTGTATTGACATCTTGAGGCAGAGAGAAGCCAGGTGGGCCCATTCAGTGAACTAAGAGAGTCCAGTGTGTCTGAAATCCAGGTGCAGGAGGTAAACGGCATGAGAAAGCAGACAGAGTAAGGACTAGATCAGGAGAGGCCGCGTTCCAGACTTGATCCTAACAATGAGCATCCAGACCCGGTTTTTCAAGGAGGAAGTCACTCTCTCTTGAAGTTATTCAACTCTTGGAGGTTGTTTGGCAATCCCAAGGGCTCTCAGTCCCTATCAGGGATTCTTTGGTTACTGAGAGAGCAGTGTCCATCTTGCTCCCGGTGGTTCTCGGGAGAAGGCACACTGAGGAAGAGTATTGACATGAAAGCAGGTCATTTAAATATCAGATCGCTCTGTAACAGTTGTGAAAATTCAGCAAACCTCCTCCTGGCAGCAAGGGGACAGGTGGGGTGACTCTCTGCTCTTCAAATCTCTCCCTGTGATCCCAGTCAAGGTAAGATTGTGCCTATGGATTATTTGTAAGTAAATCTGTTCATGCCTCAGATTTTCTAGCAGATGCATTCATGAGTACAGGACGCTCAGCTACGAAATGTCTGTCCTTGGAGCATGAGATGGTGCCCCAACCCTCCCTCCCAGCTCCACCATTACTGAGAGCTGTGGCCCCATCCGCAGCCACTGTCCCTCTTCCCACCCTCAGGAAGCTTACTCTGCATCCTTGAGTAGGTCAGAGGGCACCTCTTCCTGTGCTGATAGCCGTGAAGGGCAGTGACAGGCATCGTCTCAGGAGAGAGTGGCTACCTCTTTTCCTCCTAACCAGCCCCATGGATCCCATTGACTAAGAGCATCTGCAGGTACCCAGCAGTGGTTTAAACTGGGATAGCTCGCCATAGCTTTCATTCAGAGGCCTCTTACCTCATCACCATTTAAGTATCTTCCTCCATAACAGTCAACCCAGAATTTACCAGCTCCTCCCCACCACCTCTGAGATCATTCCAACCCGTTCATAAACCAACAGACATAGCGCCTGGCCCAGAGTCGTCCTTCAGTAGATGTTCACGGCATTGAAGTGTTTAGTTTGGCCAAAGATGTTGGCATAATAAGACCATATTCTACTGAGACTGGAGGAAATTTTTTTAAAAGACCATGACTGCTTAATATTTAAACAAACTGTTCACTGTTTAAACTACAGTATATATATATTTTTTTCTGCTGAAGGGAGAAACTGAGCAGAAACAGGTTTGTCATCAAGCATTGGTCTTCCATATGGCTGAGTGTGACAAATCATGTCGTTTGTCACAGATAGGCTGGTCACCCGCAGAATGATGAATGGTTCCAAATGCAGGTTGAAAACAGTGCTTCTCCTTTCCAATGCGTTTTTGTTTTTTTTTTTTTTTTTAAACGTTTTTATTCTAAGGTCCAGCCCCATCAGTCACCAGCCTTACACCCGGCCAGTCCCAACAGGTGTTGCCCTTGCCGGAAAGGAAGTCCTGTCTAGGGTGGGAATGAGGAGTGGTTGCTATGACAGGACTTTTCCTTTCTCTCATGTACGCGTTACCTCTTAACTTTGCCGTTGCTTTTCAGGAGTGGCCGTAGTGGATACCCTTCGATGAGTCCGCTCTCCCCCCAGGAAATATTCCAGTTGGCTTGTATGGACCCAGCCGATGATGGACAGTTCCAGGAACAGCAGTCTCTGGTGAATGAATGAGTTGCATGACCTCAACATTAGTTCCTTAGTTTCCTGATCCCTCCCACTCTCATTTCCAAATCTTATTTCATAGCTATGGTTTATCAGGAAAACCCTTTCTGATAGTCCTGCCAGTCAGTTACCTGCTGTCTCTCCTTTCATGGCTGAATTTCTCATGTTTTCTGCAGCTTTTAACAGTCCCAGAGGCCCCTTACCTGCTGCAGGAACTTAGATTGCTTCAGGCCAAAACTTCTTAATTTATGCCTGTAAGCAGCAAACGTCACAAAATCTTGCCTTTGGTATGGAGCCTTAGGATGAGCCATCAGAATGAGTGACATCCAATGGACAGCTTAGTGTACCCACGTATACTTCTGGGAACACAGGAGTGCCCTATGGTGGCCTTCTGGCGATGCCCACCTCCTGGGTAACTCAGGGGAGCATATGTGACTGTGATGAGCTGTCAGCCAAGAGTTGCGGAAGAATCTCTTACCTCTTTTCTGTGTGTCCCAATTGGTCACAATTCTGTAAATCAAGTACATGTTAAGAGGTACATATTAAGAGGTTCTTAAAATCCCTCCTCTGAGCCTAGAGTTTTTCATTAGCATGAATGGTAAGATTCCTGAGAAATCTACTGAATCAAGTTTAAACTTGGGGCGGGGTGCGGCAGGGCACATTGACCTTTAGATTTTGCTAATACAAAGCTAAAATAGCTTTGTGTTTTGATTCCCAATGATAATAGACTTTACCATTATTCTTAGTCCAGGAGTCCTGAGATCAAAGTCACTCCTGAGCTTACAGTTAAAGCCTGGAAAGAAAAAGAAAAAAACTCAACATTTGCAAAAGTCCATATAGACAGCTTATCCTAAGCTTTGTGTCACTGGATTATAATTCTTCTGGGTTTTTTTTTTTTCTCTCTGCTTCTCTCCTGACCCCCTCCACTGCTACCGTGCACCCCAGAGCCACCCTGGATGGATGATATGGGTGGAGTGTGGGGCTGGCCTGTTTATGCAGTACATGTCTGATGGTATAGGTGCCCTTAGAGGGGGCAAAACCCTCGGGTAGATCAAATGGGTGATTCAGTCTCCTGTGACTACTGAGACAGGGAGTTCTGTGTAGATGTTTGGGAGATGGCTAGACCAAACCTTCCCAGTGTGTGAGTACCTTGAGCATTCTTGGTAAGGTGGGCAGGAATTTCCTGCCTTCCTTTAGGAGGGACTTAACACCATGGCCTAATTGGTACAGACCGTTTAATTCTTAAAAGTGCCTCTCAGCATCTTATAGCTTGTCTGCCTGATGATGCGTCTGCTGCGAAAAATCTCAATAATGTGTCCTTTCTTTCACAGGGAGGCTTTCTTTACTACATTATTATTTCTGGGGGTTCCCCAGGGCTGAGCCGTAGTGCCAGGACTTTTGGGATCTGTGTTCATCTCATTGTCAGTACTGGTGTCTGTAATTCAGGTGTCAGCCCGTGCCACACGCTCACCACCGTGTACCTCTGCCCATCCCTTGGGGCCCCCCTGCTCCACATCCGGAGGCGTGGCCGTGATCCGTGCATGTGTCTTATCCCACCTCTCCCACCCCACACACTGTAGTGTTGTTGCCCCGTCTGTTTGAAGTCGGACCTGTGTGCTTTAGAAAGCGTGTACAGCAAACACCAAAATTTCCTCAAGCGCACGTATCATGTCCAAGGAGGGCAGTCCTCCCCTTCCCACCAGAAACAACCCGGCCAAATGGTCTTGGAGGCTGAACGGGGTCTCAGGTACCCTTTCCTTCAGCAGTGCCCTATTTAAACAACTAGGTTTTGAGGGTGTCATTCTCTAAATATAATTTTTTTTTTTCTGGTAAAATCTCCAGATGTCCAGGATATTTCTAGGTCTCTTTGGTGGCCCATGTAAACATTTCTAAGGCAACTCTACCTTTTAGGCAGGGACAGTAGCTATCTGTATGGATCATGTATGTTTGCCAAACTAGCATTCTTTAACCAAGAAAATCACCTAAAAGAGCTGACCCCTTAGGAAGCTCCATTCCAACCTTCTAGAGTGGCATAGCCCAGAATAACAGCCACTACCCGCATGTGACCATTGAGCACTTGGATTGAGATGTGCTGTAAGTAGAAAATACAGGCCCTGTCGAAGATGTGATGGTGCCAAAAAGAACATGAAATATCCCAAGTTTTAGATTGATTACATGTTGACATGAGAATATTTGGATATATTGAGCTAAATAAAATATATTAAATTTGATGATTTTTTAAACTTTTTAAAATGTAATCACTAGGAAACCTAAAATTACAGAGGCACTTTGCATACTATTTTTATTAGACTGTACTAGTCAAGAACATCCCTGACAAATGGCCATCTATCACATTTTTTGAATGGTTTCAATCAGAAAGTTCTCAGCTAATTAAATCATGTGTCTTAAGGTTTGAGATGACATGTTTGACACCAGAAATTGGTGACTTTCCTTAGAATAGTGATTTCTTTGCTTCTTCCAATTAAAAGAACAAGCCTAACAAACACTGCCAACTTTCAGAGAGTAAATGTCACATATCTAAGAAGTATTATGGCTGGTAATGTTTATAAAGCTATAAAATCTGAAGCACTGCTTAGTGGTAAAATAAGAGGATACCTGACTAGAAAAGGTAATCTTTACCTTTCAGTCCCCAGTAGAGCTTTCTGTTTGGGATATCTGGTATACCACATGTGCACACATATATACCCATACAACTGAGACCTTAAAGATGCAAGTCTCTCTTCCAAAAGCCATTCCTCTTATGGAGGAGGCAGAATCATCCACTGGAGGTGAGAAGAAATGAGATGGAACCAAGTCCCACAAGCTTGGCTGTGTGTTTATTTCCAGGAGCCAGAGGTTAGTGAATTAAAAAGCGTGCAGTCCTCTAGCCATGGCATCTACCTTCCTTCGGACACCCAGGAGCATACGGGATCTGGGAGGGCATCCTCTATGCCACGCCTGACTGTGGATCCCCAGGTAAAAAGCTATCACCACCTACCATGTGTAGTGGCATCCTGGACTGTTGAATTGGTGGGTTATGAAAAATCATCTGATATTTTCAGGTGAGCCCTCGGCTTGTCCCCATCTCTTCTGTATAAGCAAAATCTGGCTCATGGGCCTTCTGTTTAGAGCCCGCCCCTCTGTGATGTGTTTTCAGTGAAGTCCTAACCATAAAAGTCTAGCCAGCAAAATTGTGTGATTCCTTCCGGATGGGCTCAACATTCTCAAGACTCAACCAGCCATGCAAGAAATATTTTCCAGAATTTTCCCTGTGTTTTCCACCTCCCCTTTCCACCTTTCTTGGCTTCCCCAGCACATATGCACTTACTTACACACAGCTCTTTGTCAGGACCATCTGTCCTAACCAGTGCAGGCCACGCCTCATTTCTTCGTCTGTTTTCCTGGCTTCTTTTTTCTGTCTGTCTGTCTTACATCAAGTTTTGACAGAGACAAGAAGTTTTTGTGGCTCTGTTTTAACATCTGTGGCAAATCAAAATGCCAGCATTTACGGTGGGGCTGGAGGGCAGAGGGGATGGATGATAGCAATGTGTTCTTAGATGCCTCCCAGCTACATGCTCTCCTGAGCTCCTGTGCTACATGGCACACTGTTCCCTGTTGAGAGCAGCAGATAAAAGGCAAAGTTATGCTTCTTTCATGGTGCAGACTTTGTGATCAATTCCCTCACATATTTCAAAGTGGCTCAAGGTTCACTGCAGATCCTGGCTGGGTCACTATGGTAGAGGACTCTAGGGGAAGCTTGCACTGTACACTGAGCTGCTTGCTTTCCTGAGAGTGAAAAAAAGGCCCTGGATAAGTCCGGTTAACATATCATAGGACACTTGCCACCAGCTAAAGTCTGAGCAAGAGGGATTCAAGGAAGGGTACAGTTTGCAATCTTCAACAATCTTTATCCCACTTCTTCCTTACTTTTAGACATTTTCCATAATTAATCCAGATTTTATGTTCCTCCGGGGGCTCCTGTTTCCAGGTGGTGACAGATACCAGCTCCATGAGACGTTCATTTTCCACGATTCGGGATAAGCGTTCAAATTCCTCATGGCTGGAGGAATTCTCCATGGAGAGAAGCAGTGAAAACACCTACAAGTCACGTCGTCGGAGTTACCACTCCTCGCTGAGGCTATCAGCTCATCGCCTGAATTCTGACTCAGGTGAGGGGGTCTTCCCTGTTCACCTCTTTTCTGCTTCTTGTGCTGATGAGCAATTCTTTTTTTTTTTTTAATATTTTATTTATTTATTTATTAGAAAGAGAGAGCGAGCGTTAGAGCGTGAGCTCAGGCAGACAGAGTGGCAGGCAGAGACAGAGGGAGAAGCAGGCTCCCTGCCAAGCAAGGAGCCCGATGTGGGACTTGATCCCAGGACGCTGGGATCATGACCTGAGCCTAAGGCAGCCGCTTAACCAACTGAGCCACCCAGGCGTCCCCTGATGAGCAATTCTAACACAAACTGAAGATCACTGGAAAAGAGCATTCAGATAAGAATACTGGTTGAGGAGAGCAAGGGAAAAAAGAACACTCGGGGCACCTGGGTGGCTCAGTGGGTTAAAGTTTCTGCCTTGGCTCAGGTCATGATCTCAGGGTCTTAGGATCTAGCCCCACTTCAGGCTCTCTGCCTGCCTCTCTGCCTGTCAAATAAATAAATAAAATCTTTAAAAAAAAGAAAAGAAGGAACACTTGTCACCAGAAAGCATTCCCTATCTGACTTATCCTGGAACAGAGTCTTCTATATTCATCATAAAGGCTGAAATTTCTTTCTTTCAGAGTAAGACTATAGAAATCATTAAAATGTATAGAACTGTTGAATCAATATGTGATACATCTGAAACTAATATAACTTTGTATTTTAATTATACTTCAATGATTTAAAAAACGGAGATCTTTCAAATGACCTGCAAAAGCACTGGGGTTGCTTAGGGGGTTTCTTTTCTTTTTTTTTTTTTTAAAGATCTTATTTGACAGAGAGAGCGCAAGTAGGCAGAGTGGCAGGCTGAGGGAGAAGAAGGCCCTTCCAGGATCATGACCTGAGCTGGAAGGCAGCTGCTTAACCAACTGAGCCCCCCAGGTACCCCGCCTTAGGGGTCTCTAACACATACCTGGCAAGGGCTGGGCTTTTACTGCCAACTCTGCTTCAACCCTAATATTGCTACCTGGATTTTTTTTTTAAGTTTTTGAGTTTTGTTTTTTGTTGTTGTTTGTTTTAAGGAAAAGGGCCATCCTGATAGGATTTGAAGCATTCTTATGATTTTCTAATGGTTTCTATTTTACTAGATGAGGAAACAGATCAAAAAGCAGTGACATGCCTATATCACAGGGATACATATATATGTAATAAGTGGCAGAAATGGGACCAGACATCCTCAATGGAACTGAAACCCTTTGACCTCCATCCCTTTACTGATGCCATCTTCCTTCATTTACACATGTTTAGGACATAGAGAATGGGCCATCTTGTTGGCAAAGATTCTATCTTGATTGTGTCTAGCATAAACAGAAGCAGAAGAGAACCAAGTGCATCCTTTGGCATATATACCTTTCCAATGGCAACTTGCACACTTTCCTCTTCACAAAAGGGAATCACCTGTTGACATGCCTGGAGAAGCTAGGATTCCTCAAGGGCCCAGTCTGACCCAGGCCACATGACATCTCTTCATGTTCAGAGGCCAGTATGGGTAGAGTTGTGATCAGGTGCTTTTGTCATCTCTCCCAGGCCACAAGTCTGACACCCACCGCTCAGGGGGCAGAGAGCGGGGACGGTCGAAAGAGCGAAAGCATCTTCTCTCTCCCGATGTCTCCCGCTGCAACTCAGAGGAACGAGGGACCCAGGCCGACTGGGAGTCCCCGGAGCGCCAGCAGTCCAGGTCTCCCAGTGAAGGCAGGTCACAGACCCCCAACAGACAGGTGTGTATGGACAGGAAGTGGAACCCCTGTAGAAGGACAGGGAAGGGTGGTCTGTTAACATTAAGTACAAAATGTGGGCATCCAGCACCCACACAGACCTTTCTTTCATGGGAAACCATACCCATTGTGCATGGAAAGTAGCTGCTTCCTGCTTGTATACTCACGGAGGATATGAATTCACAGAAAACCAGATGGTTCCCCCAAGAAAGACAGTAGTATCTAGAGGTCATTCCATCTCAGTCCTCAGAAACCAGAGGTACAAAGTCACCAGTTCATCAACGTCTCAGCCAGATTTAGGAGGAAAGGATCACTTTTAGCCAGAAAAGTTTCTTTGACCAGTTGCGTGACCCTTAGCTTGGTTCCAGTGGTGACTCATCTCTCAGTGCAGGATTTATCATTTGGATCAGTTCAGCCTCATTCACCTACCTTCTAGCCATCCCAAGAAGAAGACCCCCTTCTCCTTCCAGCCCCTGCCTACGAAATCACTAGGAGAGCTATGTGAAAACATTGTCTCGACCTGCTTTCCTCTTCCCTCCCCAGCCCGAACTCTCATCAAGGCTTGGGAGCCCAGCTGGGAGACCCCCTCACCAGCAGTGAGCAGAGGGGAGGAGGAGGGTCTACTACAGTAGACTTTAGAAGCAGTTGAGAAGTTTCTTCTAGAGCAAGTGGCTTTCAAATTGTAGTGAACAAAATCACAGAAGCTTGTTTTAACTGCATATTCCTGACCTAAAGGGTTCTTCTTCAGTAGTGAAACCAGCTAGAAAGGGAAAAGCAGAAATCTGCAGTTGTAAGGACCCCTCCTTCCCCAGGAGCTTCTGAGTAAGTGATTCTCAGGTCACACATACCTTGAGAAACACCTTCCACAAAGTTCACTAACCAGCACTGGGCTCAGGGGCTCTTGGGTCCAGGTAAGCAGGTCACGTAAGGCCTGAAGCAGCGGCTGAGCACGTGGTTGGAGAAGCTGAGTTAACCTCTACCAGCCACTTAAGACAACCTTTCGTGTAGCTGTCTTTCTCTGAAGTGGCAAGGCTTTCTTTCACTGTGCCACTTGTTCTGTATGTAGAGCTTCCCGATCCTTGCTCCTCTAAGTGTTTGCTCCGTGGTCCCGCCGCGCCTGGGAGTGTGTTAGATATGGAGGGTCTCCGGCCCCAGCCCAGACCTGCCAAGCCTGCCGCTGCAGTTGACGTTCACATGCCCTGGTCTCCATGGTGGAGACTCCTCCGTCTCCTTCCATCCCTCCTTCCTAAGTGGAGGGGACCCCAGCTCAGTCCTCCCTCTCCCAGGCTCCAAGGGCACTCAGGCAGGAGGCTTAGGGACCTTAAGAGGACCCCAGGTAGGGATCAGCCTGGGCACCGTCTAACCTGCCATATCTGTTCCGCCCCACAGGGCACAGGTTCCCTGAGTGAAAGCTCCATCCCCTCCATCTCTGACACCAGCACCCCAAGACGAAGTCGCCGGCAGCTCCCACCGGTCCCCCCAAAGCCTCGGCCCCTCCTCTCCTACAGCTCCCTTCTGCGCCACACCGGGAGCATCTCTCCGCCAGCGGACGGGAGCGAGGGCGGCTCCCCACTGGCCTCGCAGGCTCTGGAGAGCACGGAGGCCAGCCTGGTGGAGTCTTCCAGCTGCCGGCACACCCCGCAGGGCCAGCACCCCTCCCCACAGCGCTACATCTCCGAGCCCTACCTGGCCCTGCACGAAGACTCCCACGCCTCGGACTGCGGCGAGGAGGAGACACTCACCTTCGAAGCCGCTGTAGCCACCAGCCTGGGCCGCTCCAACACCATCGGCTCTGCACCACCACTACGGCACAGCTGGCAGATGCCCAACGGGCACTATCGGCGGCGGCGGCGTGGGGGGCCCGGGCCGGGCGTCATGTGTGGGGCTGTCAGCGACCTCCTGAGTGACACGGAAGAAGACGACAAGTGCTAGAGGCTGCTCCCCCCTCCGATGCATGCTCTTCTCTCACCCGGAGAAAACCAAGACCGAGTTGGGAAGCCAGTGCTGCCCGGGGGGGAGGAAGAGGGAGGAGGAAGACAGAAGGACACCATGCATCATCAGCCAAGAAGAACGGAAGGCACAGAAGGAAAACCCATGGGACCCGCCAAATTGCTTTACTTCCCTGTGCAAGATGGGCCCTGCCCGAGTTCTGCCTCACTGCTGGGGAAAGGAAATTCGAGAATGTGCTGGGGGATATTCCCGTGGCAGGAGGGGCAAAAGGATGGCTTTGCTTCCCCTTGCCCCTTTCCACTTTGCTGTCAGCCTTGGAGGGATGGAGCCGGCCTGTGTCTACTACACCCATTGCCCTGAAAAGCCTGGAAAACTTCTGGCTCTTTGCTGGGGAGTCGTGGAGACCTCCCTCAGCAGCTCCTGCTGCTCAGCCAGCCCCACCTCCATGGGGGGCAACCACACTCGCATCTCATGCACTCCCCCCTCGGGCTCGCTTCCGCCAGAGCAGCACAGGCTAAGTTCCGGAGCGGTGGATGCCAAGGGTCGGAGGCTGGGAGGGAAAAGCTGAAGTGGAAGAAGGCATCAGGGTGCTGTGGCAGCAGCAGCAAGGGCTGGTCTGGGTGAGCAAAGCCATAGTCCAGCAGCCCAGAACCCAGGGGAGAGGCTCAAAGAGATGGAGGGAATGAGGGCTGCTGGGAGGGACAGCGCTGTCTCTGAGGTCTGTAGGCCACTTGGTAGGTGCAGTGTTAGGACAGGCCGGGGAGGTCCCTCGGGCTTCACTGAGGTGCCCGAGGCTCCAGGAAGGTGATATTTTAAAAGCATTTAACACCTGTGGCCAGAGCACCTGCCAGTATGAATGGAAGTCCAGGCTTCCTGCTGGAGCCCCGTGCTCTGCCAGGCCTTAGCCCTGCAAATGCTGGTCACAAGGGATCCCTGAGGGCAGGGCAAGTGCAGTGGGGGGCACTTAAGCAAGGCAGAGCCTGTTTTCCAACCACTATAGAAGGATGTGGAATAGTCCTCTAGCTGTATCAGCACATAGGGCCGAATGTCAACCTAGACGCTGGTCTGGGAGGCAGCGGGCCTTTCTGCCAGGCAGCAAGGCCATGGGCCAGAGGTCCAGCCTTCCCTGCCCCTCCTGAAAAAGTAGCACACATGCACCCAAGGTGGGCCTTATAATCACCTAGTGAGACTTGTAGAGAGAGGAAAGGCAGGCAGATCGAAATGTGAAACTTCCACGAGAAAGTCTGAGTATACTGAGGACCTCCTGGGAGGAGGAACCCCTCCGCAGCTAGTTTAAGTGAAGGTCAGTTCGTCCTGAGACTTTGAAGGTGACTAGTAAATATACCTCAGCTGAGACCTGGGCTGCTCCTCCCAGCAACATGACTCTGATGGGGCCTCATCACCCAATGTCCTGAGCCCGGGGTCCCCGTGGCCCTGAATATTTCCAGAGGCCCGGACTAGGCTTTTCCTCTTCCCAGAATAAGAGCTGGGCAGAAGACAGCCTCAGGCCCCCGTGTCATTCTTCACCCCCCAAACTCAGAAGCATGGAGAAAGAGCTTTTCTTATATAGACTGTCCATTCGGGGAGGGAGGCACACCACTCCCTCTGTCTGGTGGAAAGGTACCAACCCCTCACCTTTGACCCTGGGTCTCCTCCCAGCTGCTGGAAGGACCCGCTGGAGAAAGGTGCCGGGCAGGCCTTCCCCTTCACAGCCCTGAGCAGGCCCCACCCTGGGCCTGAGATCACCGGGACTAAACCCTCTCTCTGTCCTCCACCCACCGCAGACGTGACCTCTAGGCAACGAGAAGGGAGTGGCTGTTCTTTTTCTGAGAAGGAGCCTCTTTTTCCTTCTGAAGTTTTGGGTTTGTTTTGGTCAAAAATAGAACTAAGGCACAGTTGCATCAACCCTGAAAATCCAGATCTAACTGTAGGGCTGCAGAATCATTGCTCATGGCCCGGCCTTCTCTTCTAGATATGGATGGAGGTTCGTGCCCCACAGGCAGCCCCCACATCAAACTGGTCTCAGGGCAGGAGATGACAGAGGCAGAACAGCAGCCTCCTCCTCTCAGACCTTCTGTCCATCCACCGCCCCCTCCCGCTCCCCATGTGCCCGCGACTGTGGTCTGGACAGGCGTGCCCTTTACATAAGACTCAGACACTGGGCCTTGTATTATTTCAAAGGTTTCCTCTGGCCAGTGTCATTTCATGCCAAAGTGTGGCAGTGGGCTGTTTTCTGTGTACAAAATTGTTTTCTTCCCCCCCTCAGAAGTGCAGCTTTCCCTAGGGACAGGCCTACACCAGGATAGCCGCTCTGACTCAGCCAGCCTAGTGCCCTGTGGTGTGAGAACAGGAACGGAAGGGATCTCTTCACGCTGTCTTAACAGGAGGCAGCATTTAGCCTTGCAGAGCAAGGACCAGAAATGGGATTTGCCAATAAACCACATTATGAACACTAAATTCACTGTGCCAGGAGCCCTTCCTGGACCCCTGAGCTCCTTAAACTCCTGTACACGAGAGCCTGGGGGTCTCAGATGCCATGGTGTGCAGCCCTGCAGAGACAGTCCCCCACCCCGACCAACTACTGGGGTGTTTCTAGAACCAGTGAACTTAGGAACTCTCACTGAATGTCCCCTGACCAAGAACCTGGGTTTATTTTCCCTTAGCCTGCATTTACCGTTCTAGTAAGACCAAAAAATAAAGATAGTTTTCTGTTACATCACGAAACTCAGTATCATAATCTGGTTCCTTCCACCTCTTAATAAAGGTGACCTTTCCCTTTCCCTCTAATAGCTGACCAGGTCATCTTTTCCTATGTGTCAGATTCTGCCTCTTCTCTCTCCCTTGAAAAGAGGCCCCCTGAGATCTGAAAACGCGCGCTTCGCTTTGGATTAGAAAGTATGGCAGCATCTCGAGAAATGCCAAGCAAAATGGAAACTGTTAGAGATACACAGTATGATCAAACTTGAATACCGCAGGTCCACTCAGAAGAATGGTTAGCTGTACGGCCAGCTTCCTTTGCTAATGTTAAGTCTTTGGCATCCCCTCCAAAGAGGGAGGGATGGGGGGAAAAGGGGGGGAGGAAAAGAAACCAAGGTAGATGTTCTAACTAGGTCTCTGTTTAGATACTCCTCTCTTCACTTCCAGACTTCTGGTATCTCCCTCTCTCAATCCCCATGAGGGCAGAATGCCAGCAGGCTTTCAGACACAGGGGTAGAGCTCTAGGCCAAGATACTCTGTGAGCCAGGGTCAGGATAGAATTATCCACACTATGAAGAGATGGTACCTTTGCGCATCCTCCCCACCTTCAGCCCCACCAGGGTTGATATAAACCATGAACACAACTGTCCAAAGTGGGTCTATCCACTCTTCTAGCTGAAGAATATTTCTACTCTGGGCTTTACTTTTACCCCACTCGATGTCCCTATGGGGTACTGAGATCACTGATAACATTTCTCTGAAGCTGAAATCCAGATGTTCTGGATTAGACCCTCTCTTGACTCTGGGACCACAATAAGCCCCATATTCCACCATTCAGCCAATGTCTTCTTTCCATACACACACCCATCTCTCCTCTGGCCTTTGGGATGAGTCCCAGTGTCTCTTGCCTTCTGTTCTCTCATCCCAGCCCTTGTTTTGTCGCATGGTATCATTGACTTACCTCCTGAGATGTTTTAAATCCACCCAGTCCAAGCTTATTTGCTGATCTGCCTGCCTCTGCTTTTGGGGAACAGGTCATTCTCTTAAAAATAGCTGGGAACTCACCAGGTAATATCCACAAAGTGATCTGAAACCACTATCAGGTGAAGTCCTATTGCAGTGAGTGGGGCATAGGAAATGTCTGCATACTCAGTGAAAGCCCACTTCAGGGGAATTAGGTCTCTCCTGGCATAATAGAACAGAATTTAATAATTGTGGTTTTTTTAAAAGAAAGTTCTCAGTTTTCCATTACATCTTATTTCCAAAGCCTGATCTGGGTGTCTCGTTTTTGGACAGAGTATTTGTTCAGTGGGTTGAGCCAGGAGTAAGCTGAGGTTCTTTAATATCTCATCCTAGCTTTAATAAATATGATGAGGTTATAATACGAAAAGGTGTGATGGGTAATAGGCAGAAAGCTGATGGTCATTTACTTTGCTGGGATTTTGTGAGACTCTAAGGTTAAGGAATTTTCACCCTGTTTTTACCATTTGCGTGTTTGCTATGTTTTGAGCCCCTCAAAGGCCTGGTGCCAGTGTGCACCAAGAGTCCTGGTGAGGAGAGGCATTTCCATGTCCTGGAATAGCCTCTTCCTCACCAGATTCTCCCCTCCTGTCCATTCTTCCTTCCTGGATTCCCAGACACTGACCCCTATCCAAGAGGTGCAGGTGAGGCAAGAAAAAAGAGAAAAGGTGACCCCCTGCTCATGGCCAGTCAGAGCATGATGGTTTAACTCCAGACAGGGACCCCCTGAGGAACCAGGTCTAGGTTTGGATAAAGAGCTCTCTACACGGAGACTCTTATTGTAACAAAAGCCACACAGAATTAACTCAGGACTTAGGACCTGACCTTGGCATGATAGGATCAGAAGAAAGACCACCTTAATGAGCACTGCCTGTATCTGCAGCTCTTTCTGACTTTTGTTTTTTCCTTTGGTGAACTACCCTGTGGACTGTAGCCATTTACCCTAACAGAGGTCCATCTTCTTCTGGCTTTGCTGGTTGCAGCCCTGGGCTCAGCTGCAGACATGCTGGGGTGATCTGTCAGTCATCACATGCTATCACTCAGAGGAACACAGACGTATCCCAGGGGTGTGATGGGGGGGTGGTGACAAAAGACCAGAAGTAGAAAAAGTTGTCTTTGGATTCTGATAGCTGTCTTTTTCTTCCCTTAAATCCTTTCTGCTTTGACTCTCTGAGGTTAGGCATCCCCGAGAAATCATACCAAGCCAAAGACAGCAGATTCATAGATCGTCCCTACCGACGCAAAGGGCCTGGAAAGCTTCCCTTAACAAAACTCAAGTCCGTTGGTTGAGAAATTTGAATGAGACTCACAGCAGAAGCAAGTGGACGGCTCGGGTATCTCCAAACTGCCCTTCTATTTTGGTCGTCTTTTTCCTTCCAATCTTTTCCACCATGCTAAAATAAATAAATGAATAAAATAAGTGTTAAATGGGTGTGGAGGTGGCCCTAGCATCTCGACCTTCTAAATGCAAAAATATTTTATAATAAGCCATGCCACTCTGTAAATACATGATTGAACTTCAAATTCTTATTTCTGGGGGTCTGAAAGAGTTGAGATCTGATTTTTTTGAAAATGGTAAGGGGAATCTATGTTTATTTTTATTTGTGATCTTTTTGTTTAGATGTTTTTTGTAACAGACCCACTCTAAAATAGCAATGAAGGATAAATGTGTGCTTTGCAGTGTTACTGAATCACCTTCTAATTAATTTTCATCAAACTTAATCTATTTGAGCCAAAAATATGACGTGATACAGTAACAGTTCCATCTTCTCTTTCTGATAGTTTTTGGTTTGGTTTTTTGTTTTGTTTTGTTTCTTGGTTTTGTCTTTCTTCTTCTAAGTCAGCCTCTGTCTTGTTTCTGAGGACTTGAAATATAACTTAGATTAACATGAAACAACCTGAAAACTTCAGTGAAAGCCAAGGAAATAATAGAATGGGTATAGATTTTTTTTTTCTGGGTATCTTTAACCAATAAATACACAGTTTATGTCTCGAGAAGATACAATTTTTAAGAGTGTGGTGATCTGGTAACTGAAAATCATTGGGAGTCAAAAATAATTCTATCCCAGTCTTCCATACTTGTGCCTTCTGCAAGGTATTACATCTGTGAGCTTTATTTCCCTTATTAGGAAAACTGAAATACTAATGCTTGGCTAATTCATGGGTGTGTCAGGTGTTTGTAAATCAATTAGTATCACATCATTTAACGTACTTAGTCTCCACAAATCAACTTAGAAAGATCTCCTCTCCTTATATCCCACTTAGGACCTATGAAATTCTTGGCATTGCTATACACATCCCATTTTTGGGGAGAAACTTCATGCCTAATGGAATCTGAATCCCAGATATGCTTTAATTTCACCTGCTATTGTTCCCATATTCCCTTCTGCTTCTTTTTTGCTCTCTAATTAAAAAAAAGTCAAGACTTTTTTTTTCTTAAATGCAGGAAAAGTTGAGTTTTCATGATCAAAGCTTCTGGTATCTTCTTTTTGTGGACACTTAAGCCAACCTTAGATCAAATAACCATTGTCTAATGCTTGGGATCCTCACGAAAGACCTCTTTCCCACTCCAGCATTGAAACAGGAGTTCTGTCTCTCTTTGCTCTACCAGTTTGTCAGAAAGAAGGGATTGCTCTCTCCATTCTGGAACCAGATCTGTAGAATCTGTACCAGGTACTACTACTTCCTCCTCCGTTCACCCAGAGGTGGGCCCCAAAATTGAAAGGGTACTAAATTACAGCTGCCAAATCCAAATTTGACCTTATCTGGTGACTCAATTTTCTTTACAGTAGTCTGATTTCCTATAGTGATGGCCTGTACCGCACAGGAACCTACTGCCCAAAGGAAGTCTTTTAGAAATCCATATAAGGGATGTGCAGGAAAAACACACTCCAAAATTTCAAAGTGCCATTAAACCAATTTAAAAAAAAATAAGGGTAATATGAAATGAGGGCTAAACAATGTAATCTAACTGCCAATTGAAGTATACAGTAGTTCTGGTCTTAGCTACATTTGATATGGAATTATATCACATTAAGCAGATCCCAGCAGATTTAGTAAAAACATAGGCATTCAATTTTAACGGCTACCAATGGGGATATATACTTAGCCTGCAGGCCAAACTTCAATCAGTGTTTTTCTATCCTGGTGTTTTGTGAACAAGCCAAAATTTATACAAAGCCACCCTAAGTGCTGCAATTACAGAGGAACCCCCCTCTTGGTGATATCAGAGAACAGTCCAACTCCACTCAAATTGAGGCCAAAATTTGGAACTTGTCCAGAAAAACAAATGGAAGAGAAAAATCTGATGCACCAAGTCAACTTGGCATTTTTGTAGCTGGGGCAATGTGGGCAGAGGCTAGGAGACAAGCTATAGAACAAAGACAAGGTTGAGGTGGAAAACATCAGTCCCAGGAAATGAAGCTCTATGACTTGAGATGGTCTCTTACACTAGATCATGGATATACTTGTTAGCATGATACTGGATTCAGAACAGTTCTTCCTGCTAAGCTCACCAAAGGCAGTGGATTTGAAGGCCTCAGAGGATTAATAGAGCCCTGAACAAATTTTCCAGACCTGGGAGATGGAGAAAAAGGAGGTTCATGCTTTAAAGCAACCTGAAGACAATCTCTGTGACTTTAGCAACTCTTCAAAATAGTAGTGCCAATAGTGGAGAGATTTCACTGGTCTTCCTGGTAGTACAAGTGCCATGGGAGGGGAGAGGGGTGGTGAGTGGGACAGATGATGAGCTTTATCAGGAAGAGACTTCAAACGATGAAGGGTGCACCAGTACTAGCCTCAAAGGATATCATTGCAAAAGTGTAGACCAACAGGTGTCCAGGCCATGCCCTCTGTCCTTTGGGGCCTAAGATCAGGCCATTCTCCTCTCGATTTTACTCTTAGAGGAGGAGTGTGTAAGATGGGATCAAGAGGAAAATTGGGTGCTCTGCCTTAGGCGTTAAAAATGCCACCTGCATTACAAAACATGTGAGTCAAGATGCTTGAGACACTTCCTCATAGGCAGCGTCCACTGTGGGGTGCCGACCTGACACCCCTTCAGGAATGGTGTTTAAATGGCAGTCAGTGCTGGCCTGCCCAGAGTATCGGTGCATCTTTCCTAAAGCCAGAGTTCAGCACTGCATGTTGACCAGGTGGATATCCTGTAATATAAATGCTCGTTTGGATCCAAAAGGAAAATTATTAAAAATAAAAGAAAGATGAACAACTTTAATGTTTTTTGGGGGGGGGTGGTCAAAGAAAAGAATAAATAAAACCTTGTTGTAAAGAATTAATTGGCCTGATTCCCCTCACTGACTCTGTTTCTATGGTCCCTAAAAAGGGAGTTCTCGGGAGGGAAGCCTTGCCAGAACTCTTGGGGTAGGAGGGCGCGGGTCCTGCAGTTAGATGACATCTGCTCAGCCCAGCTAGTCAGGAGGAATTCCCAAGTTTTTCAAAGATTCAAGGATACCCTGTCCCTAAAAAATTTTCTTTTCTTAAAAGTATTATCTTGGAGGAGACAACAACAGCAACAAAAATAGGCTCCAGACAAGCAGCTTCCCTAACAAGTTATTTCCTTTTCTTTTTTATTTTTTGAAGGTTTTATTTATTTGAGAGTGAGAGAGACAGAATGAGTGGAGGGAGGGGCAGAGGGAGAGGGAGAAGCAGACTCCTTGCTGAGCAGGAAGCCCAACATGGGGCTCGATCCGGACCCTGAGATCATGACCTAAGATGAAGGCAGATGCTTAATGACTGAACCACTCAGGCACCCCAGATTAAGTTATTTTTTTGACCAGAAAAATTCTATCTCTAGGTAAATTTAAAAGTAGACTGGCAATCTATATGGAACACAGGGCTTCATGACTAGGATTATAACCAGTTTCTTCTCTGAAAGAGCAGGGAAGAGAAGACAACCTAAGACTTTGAGGAGATACTGTCTATTCCTTCCCACTGCCTGTATTACTCCTCGTTTAATCATAATAGCTTCCTTAATAAAAGGGAAGCAGCAGACCTCAGATCCAGTGGTTCCTTATGAGTCTTCCTGGGGGAAACACCATCTTCTAATCCTAGTGTTGGATCTATTGTTTTAATCTGAAATAGTCTTCTATTAGTTCAGTGGAAACTAGCTTCTAGAATGGATCCTCTATTTCGGCAGTTCTATCAAAAATGGCTTCCTAGGCCCTGCATTATTTTTTAAAGTAAGGGTTCTTTAGGATTAAAACCATCCAAAAACATGGTGGGTGGCCAGTAGAGCCCTTCAGGGATGGATTAGAAATCTCTAATATCTTGTCCAACTCTCAGAGTTTATTTTCCAGTCATAACTTAAACTCTATGGTTTCCATCACCACTGAAATTGGAAAGACAGAATTTGAAGAATAATTTCTACCTAATTGCACACTTCTACAGGATGATTGGTTGGTTTGGAGAAAGATAGGTTTGTAAGAAGTTTATCACATTGGTTGAGGAGTTCTTTGGTTTCTTTGTAATCGGGACATTAGTTCCATAGTATTTCCCAAGCTAATGGTACTAGGAAACACATACAAAAAATAAAAAAATAAAAATAGATACTACTCTGAACTTCTCTTCAGTGTTTCTGTGTTATACTTCTAAGTATCTATTGGTTACCCCAACACAACATGTCCCTTGACCTAAATTTGGCCTCTGGAATATTATGAAATTTTTCTTTCCTAGTAGACCACATTCTTTTGCTAATAGGCTAGAAAATTGTCAAACCATAGACTAAGATTTCAGGTCCTTAGACACTTGAACACAAAACATTGGGACTAGTCACAGGTGCAGACAGCTCTAGAACACCATAAATGTAAGACACAACAAGGAACAGGAAGAGAATTGAGGCTATAAATGCAAGTTCTAAAGTCAGATCCAACTAAATTCAAATCTGTGAACCACCACTCTTGAACTGTGTATCCTTGAGCAAACCACTTGGCCTTAAGGTCACTTTCTTTATCTTTGCAATGGGAGAATTGTAGCAATGACATCATGGGGTTACTGTACAGATTGAATGAGTTTTTGCACATAAAGAGAACAGCCAGTGTCTGCCACATGAGAGGTATTTGATAAAACTTGGGTACCATTGTTGTTACTTGAAAGTAAATTCCCCAAACCAGAGGAACTGAACCCCACAGAGATGTAATCCAACAAGAAGACTGCGGCAGGTGAGTGTGTTCCCCTTCTGCCAGTGGAACACGGGACAATTTGATCCTCAGATAGATTTCTAAGGAAAGGGAATAAATTAAACTTTAAAAAGCAAGCAAATCATTACTATATACCTATTTTTAAATAATGCCTCCACCCTTGTCTCAGAAATAAACCCTAATTTGCTTATTCTTCACTTCTAATTTCCATATTCATTTAAAAGCAAAATGGGGGAAACATTAGTAGGAGGCACTAATTGCAAAAGTAGCAATAAAGTTAATGACAACATTAAAATACTGTACACATATAAACACCAATATTCAGGATAATTTGAACTATCAAGCAACTCACAAATTAACAGCACACGTAAGGGAATCCTATATTCAGTGTCAATGGCCTGATTATGACTCTATTAAAAGGAAAAAGTAAAGGCTCCTGGCTGGGTCAGTTGGTGGAGCATAAAACTCTTGATCTCAGAGTCTGAGTTCAAACCTCACAATAGGCATAGGGGTTACTTAAAAAATTTCTTTTTAATTTCATTTATTTGACAGAGCACAAGCAGGAGGAGCAGCAGAGGGAAAGGGAGAAGCAGGGTCTCCAATGAGCAGGGAGCCTGGTGCTTCTGCATGCAAGACCACATGTGCTCATAAAAATAATAACCATAGTCTCCGTCTGCTGACACTTAAATGACAGGAACCATAGAACCCAGAATGTTAGAGCAGGAGAGCAGGAAAGGGCCTCAGGATCAATTCTGTCCTAGTCTATTTCATATGTGAGGAATTTAGGACTCAGGAAAAACTAATGTGTGCTCTCCGGAGGCCAAGGAGTTCTCCTGTGAATCTGGCCAGCTACAGAAGGCTCTTGAGGTGGACCCAGCAACCCTTAAACCACCACCTTCTAAAACACAAGAGAAGAAAATAACAAGAGAAATACCCAAGAAGGCCCTTTGCTCTTGTGTCTAGAATTAATGTACACCATGCATCCTCTCCCTTGCAAAACAGTCTCAGGAGATACTAGGAAAAGACCAGGCACAAGCAAAGCTACCTGCACCAAAGAAATTAAAAGGAAGAGCTTCAACAGGTCAAACTATCATGCCTGAAAATGCAGAGTAGAATCAATGCCCTGTCCACAGGCACGTTAGAAACACTGCTTTCCTCTGCCTCCAGATCAGAGGGCTTGACTTGGGTGGGAATATAGTGTGGATGGCTGGGAGAGGGGGTGAGAGGGGGAAAAGGTTGTCTCAAATACAGCCTGGTAAATATGCTGACATAAATTTATTAGGCAGACCTGGGTCCAAATTCTAGCTGTGCACTGAATAGTGTGACCCCAGCCTTGACCATGCTACTTAGCTTCTAACTCTTGGTTTTTTCAAATGTAGAATTAGGATAACAAGAACAACTGTGTGTAGTTGTATTTAGGATTAGAGGTCTCTCTCTCTCTCTCTCTCTCTCACACACACACACACACACACACACACACACACACACACATACACACACACTGACTACCTGGTATGGTACCTATCATGTAGCAGACATTCAGTGAACCTATTGTTATTATTATGATATCCATTAACTCATTCAGCAAATGTATTCATTAATTGTATACTATGGTGCCAAGCACTAGGGTTTCAATAATGAACAAGCCAGGTGAAGCGGTAGCCTTGAGTTGTCTACAACCTAATGGCAATTCCATTAACAAAGAAACCATTCCACCACAGTGATATTCTTTTTAGGGGTGAGGAAATTTCAGAGTACTATGGCAGCCCCTAGGAGTGACTTAGAGAGTCACAAATGGCTTCCTGAGAGAACTGGTATTTGAGCGGAGGCCTAAAGAATGACTGGGGTCAACTAGGCCACAAGGAAGAAGAGAGGATCAGGTAGATGTATGAGAGGAAAAAGCTTGCTACACTTCTAGGGTGGAACTTTGAGAGAACATGTTAAGGGATAAACCTGGAGCATAATGGGGGAGCTCAAAAACCATGTCCAGAGTTTAACCTTCATGCACCTACTGTGTTGGCAAATGGCAATGACAAGCATCAAATCATGAGAAAACTAAATACAGATATCACCTCGGTTAGCCAAACCGAGTTTGCTTAAAGGATAAAGAGGAAAGTCAGCATAGTCAGTAATACACCACAGAGAAATAATATTCTCTGAGACATCCTGCAATACAAGCTTCCTCCCCACCCCATCCCCACCCCACCCCCACCGCAATGTGGGTACACACTTGAAAATGATCATGTGAGTGAGGGAGGGTTACATCAGACCTATGGAGGCTTCGCTGTCTCCTCCAGGTTCCACTCACAAACATGACGCCAAAGCTGTTCTCAGTGTAGGTTAATCTGGAGAAATGCCAGGGTACATCTCTGCTGGCTTGCCTCATCAATCTTGAAGTCATACCATGGTGATGGGGCTTGTGCAGAGCAGAACCCTCAGGCTGGAGAACAAGTCTCATCTATCATGCTCAACCTCAGCACCCCCCGCCCCAGCCTAAGGAAATCCCTGAGTTTAGTGCCTGCAGACCCAGAAAGGCCCCCACCCCCAGTTGTCTCTGTGCAGCACAGCAGGTTGGAGCCCTCTGACCTGTGACTCTGCTTGTCCCCCGGGTTTTATCCTAAGGGCAGTGAGCAGCCACCAGGGTAAAGGAAGCGCAGAAATGACATGGTCTGATTTGTGAAAAAAAACAAAAACACTTTAGCTGAAATGAGATTTAAAGGAGAATGGGATTTAAAGGTGAAAAAAAAAATCATAGTAGAGCTGGCAAGAGGGGCCCAGGATAGGATAGTGATAGCAGAGATAGAAAGAAGTGGACACAACCAAGAAGTCCATTAAGGGGAGGAATAGATAGAATTTGATGATTGGTATGTCACCCTGATGTATAAATTGATGGTTTCCAGTGAATGAGGGAACCAGTTAATTGAGATGGTACATCGAGTTTCCTTTTGTTACTGCAACAAATTATAAAACAAAACAAAACAACAAGAAAAAACTAGTGGCTTAATACAAATTTGTCCTCTTATAGTTCTGGAGGTCCGAAGTCTAGAGTCAATTTCAGTGAGCTAAAGTCAAGGTGTTAGCAGGGCTGGTTTCTTCTGGAGTCTCTGAGGGAGATTTCCTTCCTCTGTCTTTTTCAGCTTCTAGTGGTCATTTGTATCCATTGGCTTATGGCCCATTCTTCCATCTTCAAAATGTATCACTCCAACCTCTGCTTCCAGACTCATATTGCTTTCTTCTCTGAGGGGCTCCTCAAACAAGAAATACTGTGATTACATCAGTCCACTCAGATAATCCAGGATAATTTCTCCATCTCAAGAGTACCTAATCACATCTACAAAGTCTCTTTCACCTTGTAAGTTGACATTCACAAGTTCCAGGGGTTAGGTTGACATTGTTGGGGGTGGGGGCATTTTTGAGCCACAGAGGGTTATCCTTCATTCATTTGAGCAACAGAAGCTCCACATATCTGTACCTTCTCATGGAAGGCAGAGGTCTTTACCAGCACTGTGGAGCCTTCTGGTCATCCCTGTCCAGTTGTCTGCTGCTCAAAGAGACCCAGTGGACTCTCAATAGGATAATGTCCATGTTTCTCTTAGTAGCATATACAGCTGTGTCACTCCATGTATTCTGCTTCTTTAGAGTATTTTTCATAGGGCAAGATAAAGATCAAAAGAAATCATACCAGCATCTCATTTTCTAATAAGAAAATCTTCTGTCAGAATCACAACCAGCAGTTGAGATAAATTAAGCTTATTTTAGGTCATCAAACCATTCTTTGCTTCATTAAATCCCAACAGTGGTCCCTTTATGTGTTTAAAAATATGACTGAGTTTTATAAGAAACTGATTCATAAACAACTTTCAGGAGTACATCTTAAGCAAAAACTGAAATACATCTCAAATGTCTGCCTCTGGAGAAGCAAACTCATTGCTGAGGTCCCCACTTTGCTTTCATTTGAAGTCCTCACGTACGAGTACTAAGTCCCATTGTCAGGGACTCTATTTCCCTGTTATATTTCTGCTCTAGACCAATCAGCTTGCCTTTCTTCCTTATTTTGCAGGCATTTAGAATCTGTCTTTTCTTTCTCACTTTTGTTTTATAAGTGTAGCCCTTTTCCTTTGTTGTAACTGTCAGATTGCTAATAAAAATGGAAGAGAGGATCTTCATAAATAGATTGTACTGGGAACAGTCTTGGTGTAGTTTTAAATAATTCCTTATTTCTTAGATTCAATCCAAAATAAGTCACCTTGTAGGAGCCGAAGTGTTTCTTGGGTGGGATTAGTAAACCCTTCCCAGAAATGTACTAAAGAGAGGTAAATGAACTAACAAGGGTCTCGGGCACTGGGTGGGCCACTTGACTCCCCCACTGAGGCACAATTTGGTAGAATCTCTGCATCCTGAGCTGGACTCCATGAGAGACAAGCAGCTGCTGCTCAGATCTGAGCTGAGAGTGGTGGTTTTAACCTTGGGCAGTAATCAGAGTTCCAAATGGCAGAGGGTCTGCCAGATAGAGGGATGAAGAGAGGGTTTTCAGGCACCATGACTGGTCATCAGCCCCAGAAATTTCTTAGAAAGGAGAGATAGATAAGAGAGGGAGAGAGAGAAGAGTAAGAAGTATTAACACAACCAAAGTGTGACTTTATCATTACCAAGCACCGCAATTTAATCACCAAACATGGCAGAAAGGTTCTTTTGTAATTAGAAAAATCAGCAGGTTAGTCACACACTAATCGAGCCCTATTTTTGCTTGAATTAGGTCAGTCTTCGTTAAATGCCTCTCTAGAAATAGGCGGAGGTCGAACTCCCCATGGGTGGTTTGCACTGATGAAGCAGAGATGACTCACGTTTGCTCATCTTATAAGCTGTACAGATGGCTGATAGAATTCTTCCTGCCAACTCCTCAGAGAATGAAGAACCCTCCCCACCCCACCCCCATCTTCACTGGAAGCCCTGCATACGCACTGCAGAGTAGGCAAAGTGGTTTCCAAACTGATTCTCCTACCAGTGGGGCACAAAGGTTCCTCGACCCCTTGCTAACAGAGTGCCAGGAAATTATGTCATTGAGCTGTGTAGTTGTGGCTAGCACAGAGGGGTTCCTGGTATCTTTGTGGACTGGTGGGTCACTGAAGTGAAATAAATAAATACTATAGCTGAGTCCTCATGGAGTGACCAACCTGTTTCAATTTGTCTGAATGGCCTACATCCTGGGAATCACCTGGGTCCCGAGCAAAGCAACCATGGGTCACCATAGGCATCTTTATAAAGATTAAGATCCAAGACCAAATCTTTACTTGACAGATACTCCATGTTCTTCACAGTGAATAAAAATTATTGCATGAGAAAATGCTCAAGATGAAAGGGATATTAGTAACTATCTGATCCAAGTGCATCAGAACCCACTGGGCTATTCGTTGAAAATACAGATGCCTGAGTTTTACCTCTGGAAATATTAAATCAGTAGGTCTGAGGTGGAGTTCCATGTTTTACAATTTTATATGCACTCTGGATGATTCAGATTACAAGTGGCCCAAGAAGCCATGTTTGAGAAACAGGGATTTAATTCCAGTGCCTTATTTTATTGATGAATCTGTGCTGTGTGAAGCTACATAATATGCCATTTACAGCCTGATCTAAAATAAAACCTGAAAAATACACTCTCTTCCTAGTCCAAAGTTATTTTCATTTACAGCATCTGGGGGCTACGTAGTTCTTTCTTTCTTGCAAAAATCTGTTTACATTGTCCTTCTAGAATACATCATCTGGGAAAATATTTGACAAAAAGGAAAACCAAGACTCACTAGATATAGCTATTATTTACAGGGTTTAGCATTTCTTCTTTGTGAGTAGCTGATGTCAGCTTCAAAGAAAAAAGGTGTAATGTTTTGTTTTCCTTCTTGAGGAGTTTCTTAGAAGCATTAGCTGCTTTGAACTAGTCTGCTCTCATGCATGAAGTTCTGAGACCTCACGTCTCAGCCAATATAAAGGATGTTAATTATAAAGATACCTGGGATTAGACACACACCCAAAATTATCTTAATTCAGGCTCCCAAATTTGTACCTTATGAAATTGGACCCAGGATATTTTGTGTGAGTGTGCCCCATCTCTGGTTTCCCATAGCATGTAGAACTAGGCTTTAAATATAAAAGTGTAAGCTTTTGAAAGTAATATTTTAAGGTGGTTCTGAATAAAAAGGTGGCAATTTGGATGGGCCCTGTTTTGTACAGTTTCATTCCCTCTGTGCATAACTTTCATCTATTATAATACAACCACCCTCTGGAGCTACCTATATCTAGTTTATCTTCTAAAATGCAGTTCTTTAAGTATATGAAGATAATAATCAAGACTTATTTAGACTAAACATCTCTAATATTTAGGTGTCCCTTTTCCAAACTCTTTGTTCTCCGCCAGGTTTGAAATAGAACACTGCTGTCTTCTTAAAGTATGTCATGCAGAATCCAGTTCCTCAGTCCCACAATTTTCTGTCATACCAACATCCATCATTAGAACTACGTGGAAAAGGTGAAAGGAGGGGACACAGCTCACTTGGGGACATGAAAATTTCCAAGGCTTAAAAGAGTTTGTGAAAATAGACCCATCAAGGAACAGAGGGAGAAAGCATTCATGCCTCCCACCTGCCAGGTATGGACTGGGAATTGTTTTAGCATTGGTGATAATAAATTGAATTCATGTGAAGATGTGGAGATATTCTATTCAAAACCTTGGTATTGTGAATTTCCTGAACCTTATTTCCTCTGGGCTGGATTACATATAGTTCAAGCAAAAGCGTAGCATAATTTTTTCAACAAACATTGTTATTTACTCATGAATTGCAGAGTTCCATGTTTTGTCTTGTATTAACAGCTTTAGTGAAATATAACTTACATTTAGTACAGTGCATCTACTAATAGCTACAATTAAATGGTTTTTATTATATTCACAGAGTTGTACAACTATCACTACAATCAGTTTGGGGACACTTTCATTACCCCTAAAGCATAATGAAATTTTAAACATTATTCTAATCAATTTACTTCCTAATTATTGTCTCTCATTTATAAGACATCTACTATACACAGTGTTACTTGGAATTCCAGTGAAGCACTGGATATTACATAAGCTCAATATAAAAGAATGATGAAAACAACACAAAAACGGAACAATGCACTTCTTAGAGAATAAATGGCCCTGTTGTGTGACATTAATATACCACATACTTCATAGTTCTGCATAGAGACTAAGAAGAAGGACTTTGGGGCCAAACTAGTTGAGTTCAAAATCTGGATACACAATTAACTGACTTTGGGAGAGTCAATTTCATCTGTAAAATGAAGACAATAATTGTTCCTACTTCGTATGGTTCTTATAATAGATTAATATACACAGTGTTTAGAATAGAAACTGGTTCTACATTAGTGCTTGCTAACCTAGTTATTATATATATAATTCAATTTTATATATACCGACCTTCTATTAAGGTAAACTTTTTATGGTTTTATGGATTGTGAGAATGTGTATTTGAACAACTAATCTGCTAGCAGTTCAGTATGTATTGAGATACTATGGTTAGAATTAATGTCTCTGTGAAATTATTGGTTATTGAGTTTTTTATTTGGAAGAAGAATTAGATGGTCTAGTCATATCTAATGAACACATAGGGGAAAAAGGAGTCAAAGATGGTAGCATAGGAAGACCCTGACCTAATCTACTCTCATGGACACAGTGCACCTATGCCAACATATACAGCAATTCCTCCCTATGATCCGAGCACTGACTGAACAGCTTCTGCACAACAGAAGACTGAGGGACCATAAAGACAATGGTGGGAGAGAAGGAGACACAGTAACAATGGGAACTCCACTCCTGATGCTATGAAATGTAGTATGGAGAATACCTCTAAAGAGCCCATGCTCAGATTTGCCTGATCCTGGGTACAGCAAAGAAAAACAAACACAAAACTCAGTGGTTTAAAGGGCAACTAGACTATATGTAAAGGAAATCCATTTACTAACCCAAAAGCATCTGCCAAATAGTGGGAGAACTGCTAGAACTCTCACCAGGGTTGGGAGATGCTGGCAAGCACCACTGTTTAATTCCCTCCCCTACGTGGATAGATCAGATGATAGTCTTGGTGCTCTCATAGTGCTGCTGCCAAGAGAGCCATAAGTTCCTAGACCACACCACTACAGCTATCAACCCATAACAGTTCATCTACCTTCTCACACTTGCCACAGTTCCAGCCATCCCATCAAGACTTCCCTGGCATATCACCCACCAAGAAACCCCTAACCCACAGTGCTCCAGCTCCAGCAAGCCAGCCAAAGTTACCAGAAACATTCAGTCTATATAGAAGACAGTCCTACACAAGGACACTTCTTCAAGACTGGGAGAGATAGTTGTTTTGCCTAATTCATAGAAATAAGAACAGAGGTTAAAAAGAATGGACAAACAGGAATATGCTCCAAAAGAAAGAACAAGTCAGAATTCAGAAAAAGAACTAAGTGAAATGGAGCTAAGCAATCTACCAGACAAAGAGTTTAAATGGTCATTAAGATTCTAAGCAGACATGAGAGAAGAGTAGATGAACTTAGTGAAACTTCAACAAAGAGAAAGACAATATAAAAAAGAACCAATCAGAGTTAAAATATAGAGTAAGTGAAATAAAAAATACACTAGAGGGAATCAGCAATAGACTAGAGGATGCAGAAGAGTGAATCAGTAATCTGGAAGACTTGGTATAAGAAAGCACCCAAGGAGAACAGCAAAAAGAAAAAAAGGATAGTAAAAATATAAGAACAGATTAAGAGACCTCTGGAACCTTCAAAACCCTCAGAATGTTTTGAAGGGGTGGGGGGTGGGAGGTTGGGGGAGCCAGGTGGTGGGTTTTTTGGAGGGCACGTATTGCATGGAGCACTGGGTGTGGTGCATAAACAATGAATTCTGTTACACTGAAAAGAAATTAAATAAATAATTTTTAAACAAAGAGAGAGAGAGAGAGAGAGATACCTCTGGAACAACATCAAGCATACTAATACTCACATTACAGAGGTCCCAGAAGAAGAGGAAAGGAGAGAAAGGGGTAGAAAATTTATGTGAAGAAATAATAGCTGAAAACTTCCTTACCCTGGGAAAGGAAACAGATATCCAGGTATCAGGGAGCATAGAGAGTTGTAAGCCAGGTGAACCAAAGGCTGTCTGCACCAAAACACATAATAATTAAAACATCAAAAATTAAAGATAAAATCTTAGAAGCAGCAAGGGAAAAGCAACTAGTTATATACAGGGGAAATCCCATGAGATTATGAGCTGATTTTTCAGAAGAAACTTTGCAGGCTAGAAGAAAGTGGCATGATATGTTCAAAGTGCTGAAGGGAAAAACCTATAGCCAAGAAAACTCTACTCAGCAAGTTTCCCATTTATTTTTTTTTTAAAGATTTTATTTATTTATTTATTTGACAGACAGAGATCACAAGTAAGCAGAGAAGCAGGCAGAGAGAGAGGAGGAAGCAGGCTCCCTGCTGAGCAGAGAGCCCGATGCGGGGCTCGATCCCAGGACCCTGGGATCATGACCTGAGCCGAAGAAAGGCAGAGGCTTTAACCCACTGAGCCACCCAGGCGCCCCAGCAAGTTTCCCATTTAGAATTGAAGGAGAGATTAAAGTTTCCTGGGAAAAAAAATTCTAAAAAATCTAAAAAAGTTCTTAACCATTAATCTGACCTTACAAGAAATGTTGAAGGAACTTCTTTACATGGGAAAGAAAATATATTTACTAGAAGAAAATTTGAGGGACCCTTGGATGGCTCAGTCAGTTAAGTATCTGCCTTTGGCTCAAGTCACAACCCCAGGGCTCCTTGCTCAGCATGGAGCCTGCTTCTCTCTCTGCCTGCCACTCCCTTTGCTTGTGCATGCTCTCTGACAAATAAATAAATAAATAAATGCTTCTTAAAAAATAGAAGAAAATTATGAAAGGAATGAACTTCACTGGTAAAAAGCAAACATGCTATATACAATATATAAAACATGATATTACTTATAGAAAATATGGAGAGGAAGGAGTAAAAATGTAGTGCTTTCAGAATGTGTTTGAATTTAAACAACTATTAACAATATAGAGTGCTATATAGTTAGGATATTATAAATTAACCTCATGGTAACTGAAAACCTATAATAGGTGCACAAAAAAATAAAGAGAGAGGAATCCAAGAATAAGAATAAAGTCATTAATTACAAGATAAGAGAGTAAGAGAAGGAAAAACAGAACTATAAGAAAAACTGTAAAAAAACAACAACAGCCAATTAACAAAATAGCAATAAGCACAGACATATCAATAATTACAGGTAAATAGTCTATATGTTCCAATTAAAAGACATAGGATGACCAAATGGATAGAAACAAAGCCCATTTATATGCCACCTACAGGAGACTCACTTCAGACCTAAAGACACAAACAGACTGAAAGTAAAGAATGGAAAAAAATTTTTTAGGCAGATGGAAGTGGAAAAAAAACTGGGGTACCAATAGTTTTATCAGACAAAATAGACTTTAAAACAAAGACTGTAATAAAGACAAAGAAGAGCATGATAAAGGAATCAGTTCAACAGAAGATATAAAACTGTAAATATATATGCACCCACTATAGGAACACATAAATAGGGAAAGCAAATATTAATGGGTGTAAAGGGACAAACTGATAGTAATACAATAATAATAAGGGACATTAACACCACACTTATATCAGTGGATATATAATCCAGACAGAAAATAAGTAAGGAACCAAAGGCTTTGAATGACACATTAGACCAGATGGACTTAACAAATATATACAAAACATTCCATCCATATACACCAAGATACATATCTTTTTCAAGTGCACATGGAATACTCTCCAGGATAAGATCGCATGTTGGGACACAAAACAAGTCTCAACAAATTTAAGAAGATTGAAATCATATCAATCATCTTTTCTGACCCTAATTGTATGACACTGGAAGTCAATTATAAGGGGAAAAAAAAACAAAAAAACAAACAAACAGAAAAACAAGAATACACAAACACATGGAGGCTGAATTACATGCTATGAAAGAGAAAATTAAAAATACTTGAAGGCGGGGAGGAGTCAAGATGGCGGGGAAGTAGCAGGCTCAGATGACATCAGGCAGCAGGAGATCAGCTAGATAGCCTATCAAGCCATTCCGAACACCTACGAATCCAACAGGAGATCGAAGAGAAGAGGAACAACAATTCTAGAAACAGAAAATTGACCACTTTCTAAAAGGTAGGACCAGCAGAGAACTGAATCCAACACGATGGGAAGATAGACCCCAGGGGGAGGGGCCGGCTCCTGGCAAGCAGTGGAACAACAGAACATAAAATCAGGACTTTTAAAAGTCTGCTCCACGGAGGGACATTGCTCCAGAGGCTAAACTGGGGTGAAGACCTCCCGGGGAGAGCGTGGACTCAGGTCCCGCGGGGTCACAGAAGGATCGGGGGTGTCTGAGTGTCACAAAGCTCACAGGTATTAGAGCGGGGAACCTGGCTGCAGAGACAGAGCCAAGGAGTGAGCTCTCAACTTGGGGTTTCCTAGAGCCGTGGTCTGTGACACGGGCTGGTGCTCTGTGCAACGGGTCCCCACAAGATCCGGGGAGACTCCGACCTGGGAGAACTCAGGGATCTATGGGGTTCGGAGACTCCAGGTGGGACTCTGCCAGAGACAGAGACACTTGGTCACAGGCTGGGTGACCTCGGATCACAGCCAGAAACCAGTGAGATGGGACTGATTACACACGGTATTCTCCAAGCACGGCCGGAGGCTGGAGAGACGGGAGTGATTAAGCGCTTTTCTCTGAAGGCGCACTGAAGAGTGGGGCCCCGAGCTCTCGGCTCCTCCGAGCTGGAGATTGGGAGGCTGCCATTTACATTCCCGTCCTCTGGAACTCTACAGAAAGTGTTCAGGGAACAAAAGCTCCCGAAAGCGAACCTGAGAGGATTGCTTAGCTGGCCCCTGGTAAGGGTGGTGTAATTCTGCCTGGGGCAGAGACACTTGAAAACCACTACAACAGGCCCCTCTCCCAGAAGATCAACAAGAAATCCAGCCAAGACCAAGTTCACTTAACAAGGAGAACAGCGGATTCTTATCTGGACAAAATGACAAGGTGGAAAAGCTCACCACAAAAAAAAGAACAGGAGGCAGTACCGAAGGCTAGGGACCTAATCAATACAGACATCGGTAATATGTCAGATCTGGAATTCAGGACGACGATTCTCAAGGTTCTAGCCGGGCTTGAAAAAGGCATGGAAGATATTAGAGAAACCCTGTCGGGAGAAATAAAAGCCCTTTCTGGAGAAATAAAAGAACTAAAATCTAATCAAGTTTAAATCAAAAAAGCTATTAATGAGGTGCAATAAAAAATGGAGGCTCTTACTGCTAGGATAAATGAAGCAGAAGACAGAATTAGTAATATAGAAGACCAAATGACAGAGAATAAAGAAGCTGAGCAAAAGAGAGGCAAACAACTACTGGATCATGAGGGGAGAATTCGAGAGATAAGTGATACCATAAGATGAAACAACATTAGAATAATTGGGATTCCAGAAGAAGAAGAAAGAAAGAGAAGAGCAGAAGGTATATTGGAGAGAATTATTGTAGAGAATTTCCCTAATATAGCCAAGGGAACAAGCATCAAAATCAAGGAGGTGCAGAGGATCCCCCTCAAAATCAATAGGAATCGGTCCACACCCCGTCATCTAGTAGTAAAATTTACAAGTTTTAGCGACAAAGAGAAAATCCTGAAAGCAGCACGGGACAAGAAGTCTGTAACGTACAATGGTAAAAATATTAGATTGGCAGCAGACTTATCCACAGAGACCTGGCAGGCCAGAAAGAACTGGCATGATATATTCAGAGCACTAAACGAGAAAAACATGCAGCCAAGAATACTTTATCCAGCTAGGTTATCATTGAAAATAGAAGGAGAGATAAAAAGCTTCCAGGACAAACAAAAACTGAAAGAGTTTGTAAACACCAAACCAGCTCTACAGGAAATATTGAAAGGGGTCCTCTAAGCAAAGAGAGACCCTAAAAGTATTA